>PVIU01003795.1:0-138172 GCA_004026605.1 Ondatra zibethicus | reverse complement strand
GGACACCGGCAGAACAGGGGAAAAACAAAACAAAATCAAAGTTGTCAGCTCTAGATCTGATTGATTCTTCAAACACATGGAAAACTGTACAATGGCACAAGAAAAACCACCTCATCTAATCCATAAATGGGATAGTGAACTGGAGAGATGGTCTTCAAAAGAAGAAGCACAAACTTGAGCAAGTGTTCACCATACTCATAACCCGGGAAGTGGAATAAAGCGTGTTTGGAAGTGACCTCTCACCCCAGTCACAACGGCTAGTATCAAAGAAACCAAGGCCAACTGTGCTGGGCAAGGCGCGGAGGAACACCAATGCTGACGCACTGCTGGTGGGAACTGAAACTGGGCAGCCTCTCTAGCTGCCAGCAGGAAGCTCTCAGAACAACTACAATAGGAGCGCTGTCTCACCCATTAGTGTACGGCAGGGATGCTTACACATCCAAGTTCGCTGTTGCACTGCTCACAACAGCCCAGGGAACCAGCAGGATGTCCACCAGCACATAAATGGGGACAAGAAATCAGGAGTTAACACATCAGTAGTTGTAGAGGATGAGATGAGCAGGAGTGGGTAGACCTGGGGACCATTATGTGGGTGAAATAAATAAGCCAGACTCAGGGAGACAAATGCCAGGTTTTCTGTAATAAACCACTAGATGTTTCTGTATTTTGTATGCCTCTCTGTGTGAGTGCGCGTGTGCGCCTGTGTGTGTGTGTATGTGTATGCCTGTGTGTGTGTGTATGTGTGCGCCTGTGTGTGTGTGTGTGTGTATGTGTGCGCCTGTGTGTGTCTATGCTTAGGACATGAAAACAAGAGTGGACCAGTGTGAGAAGGGAAGAGAAGATGTTGTAGGCATGAATCAGGAGACATAGACGTGTGATACAAAATCAGAATGAGGAAATATTGGGGATGGAAGGAACCCACAAAAAGGGGCTAGGAACAGCGAACAGAACAGGCAGAGGGGGATAGAAATAGGAACTGTAATGGTGCATGCAAAGGTTTATATGCACACACAGACACAACCTTAATGAGCCCGTGTCTTTTTAAATTGGTTTGTAAAAAAGAACCTAAAACATAATACTCTATTAAAAAAAAATCCATGGTTAAAAAAAGAGCAAAGATATAAACAGGATGACTGCCTAAACCCAAGGACAACTTTTTTATCCTCAGATTCCAAGTAAAAAGCCTTATTGGGGTCACACTTGTAATCGCTATAGCTTCCCTTCAGTCTTTGCCACCAGGGAACCTTAGCAGGCCCTTTGGGGCTATTGCTCCCTGCAAGCATACTCCTTTCCGAATGCCTCCATTTTCAAAATAAAAACACACTGACGACTGCCTAACATTCCTGTCTAATGTTTCATTTATTTTATGCTAAAGAACGTTATATGAACATTTATAAAGAGTGGAGCTGTGTGTGATGAAGCAGACTGAATGAAAAAAAAATTAAATGGAGGACCTGAGTGCTCCTAAGGGGTTGCTGTTTTTATTTTAGATATGAAGGAAAATATAGGCAGAGGAAGAGACGGAAGCAGAGAGAGAGAGAGAGAGAGAGAGAGAGAGAGAGAGAGAGAGAGAGAGAGAGAAGAAGAAGAAGAAGAAGAAGAAGAAGAAGAAGAAGAAGAAGAAGAAGAAGAAGAAGAAGAAGAAAAGAGAGAAACATCTGGGAAAGTCAAGAGAGCACATAGCCGAACCTAGCTAAGTGGGTAGGAGACATGGGGACCTAGAGCAAGAGAGGAGTCTCTGACCACAGGGGTGGCCTGGACCAAGAGGCTGGCCAAGAGATTGGTGTAGCCAAACTAAGTATTATTACAGGGGTCAGAGGACCTGTAAATTTTGGAGGTGGACTCCACATGGAATTACGACTTTTAAGAAAATTTCCAGTCTTGCTTGGTGGCCAAGACTGGTCTGGGCTGGAGAGTTCAGGATAAGGAAGCGGGGTGTGCCAGGTACTCAGGGTTCCATGACAGGGGCAGTCAGTATCCGCTTTGATATGTTACTGACCACCTTAGTTAGAGGTTTGTCTGGGCTCTGGGTTTGCACACCTACCTGTAATCCAAGCACTCCACCTGCAGCGGTAGGGAGGGGGTGGCTGTAAACTCCATGCAGGTCACTTCAGCACAGCCAGACCAGTCTTGGCCACCAAGCAAGACTGGAAATTTTCTTAAAAGTTGTAATTCCATGTGGAGTCCACCTCCAAAATTTCCAGGACGGCCTATGTTTCAAACACAATGCAGGATAGGTCACATGGACTGATTTCTGGGAGCTTCATAGAGCCCAGAGGAGCGGCTTTCTCATTGCAAATGGTCATCTGCGGCTTTTGGGCTGTGACAGCAAGTTTCCGAAGCCTAGCAGGTGCACTTCCCTGTTGCTGAAGGTAAGTGGTTTTTTGTTTGTTTGTTTGTAGCGTGCCGGGCCCTTTGGGGTGGAGGCCGCCAGCGCGTTTTAGCAGGGCCCACCCTGGCAGGAGCGAGGCTGGCTTCTTGAGGAGGCGCCCGGGTTACTCAAGCAGTGTTTTCTCCACCAGTCCACCAGAGCTCCTTCCGGTCGCTTTGGGGTCCTCCGTGCATGGTAGGCCTTCGGTTCATTTCTTGGCTAACGTGTTCACCCTTTTCCTTTCGACAGCAGCGTTTGCTTTTGGCCTTTAAAAACGCTATAATTTTAATTGTTTTCTTCTCTAGGTTGCTATTTGCCTCACACTTGCCCCTTT
Source organism: Ondatra zibethicus (assembly GCA_004026605.1). Lineage (NCBI taxonomy): Eukaryota > Metazoa > Chordata > Mammalia > Rodentia > Cricetidae > Ondatra > Ondatra zibethicus. Next base: position 135,467 of record PVIU01003795.1, on the reverse strand, counting down.
GGGCTCTGCCAATATTTGGACAGCCAGTGGCAGCTCCGCCCCCGTCTGGGACTGTGAAAAAGAGAGAGGCCACAGGCTGAGGCAGGCTCTGATCATTGTACCCAAGTTATTAAGCAAATGCTGCTGTTTTAAACTGTGTAAGACTGGAAAACCGTCTCTGAGAAACCAAATCGGTATAAGATTTTTGCAGCAGAGATTAACCAAAACGGTAAGACGTCACAGCAGGCTGACTGCGGCTGGCTCTGCCTCGTTATATCCAAGCTGCTAAGTAAGCCCTATTTTTCCAAAGTTTCTAAGGCTGAAAAACTGTCACGGAGAAACTGGGTAAGATGCCGATATAAATCGCCTAATTAATACATAAGGTCTCCTCCAGGACGTGATGCTTGTGGCATAGAGCAATGTCTGGTTTGTGTGGGAGAAAGACACGTGGGATGCCTCCCGAGGAACAGCTTCAGAGCCCCAGCCTTGTTTTGTCCTGACCCCGGTAGGCCTGCATCCTTGGCCTCTGCCTTGCTACCTGTGTCAGGGGAATTCTCACATTAACAGGCTTAGAGCAGCTTCCCCGACTGGTGGTGAGTTTGCAAGGTTGTGGAGGGTAAGGGATTCTCATAGAGAGCAGGGCAAGTCCAGCAGTTCCCCGCCTGAAACCAGAGGGTCCGGTGGGAGAGGGGGACCGGGCAGAAGCATCCTCTTACAGACTTGTATTCCTTGTGTTGGCCCTGCTGAAAACGCACAGCAAAATACAGAAACAGCCAAGTTGTCGACCTCCAAGCAGTGCTGGGGCCAGGGTGGCCCCTTAAAAAAAAAAGCCCTTGCGTTCAAGGAGAAGTGTACTGGCTAGGCTTGGAAAACTGAACATAGCCCAAGAGTCATGGGAGGTCAATGCATAGAGAAATGAGCTCCATTGGCTCTTTGAAGGGCCCAGAAATCAGCAAGTGCCTCTTGTGTTTTGGCCAATGTTTGTTCAATTGTATGCTTAAGAATGTTAGGTACAAGGCCCTCCCCCCTCCATCCCGCCTTTTAAGGAAGCAGCGGGAGGGAGGAGGGGGGCAACGGGAGGGGACTGGGAGAAGGGGAGGAAATGTAATTTTTTTTTAATGGAAAAAAATAAAAGAATATGGAAAAAATAAAAACCAAAGCCAAGGATTTGAATTCACAGAGAAACTATAGATAAAATCTATTTTCTTGGAATAAATCCTTACTTTCTTCTGTATCATTTATCCCCCCTTTATTTCCCTTTTTGTCAAATGTCACTTAGTACTGTATATCATATGAAGATGTACACAAGCATTACATGGCTTTTTTTGTTCACTCTATATGAAGTTTTTAATCTAAGGGAGAATATTCTATTCCTGACTTTATGATCCAATTTTACTTTTAAACTCAATGGAATACAGTGGCCTGGAAATCAATGAAGTGGCAATCAAAATATTTACTGTGGCTTGTTTTGTAATACTTACAAAATCATTAATTTATATAAATCTCTAATAGTGCATTATTCATAAAATTCAGTGCTTGATGATTGATGTTTAAGGGAAAAGTGTATGTGTGTGTGTGTGTGTGTGAGAGAGAGAGAGAGAGAGAAAGAGAGAGAGAAAAAGAGACTGAGTGAGACAGAGAGAACATGTTAGATAATCCTTTCAGTGGAAGAAATGTATATATTGTAAATTTTATATGTTGACTTAAATGCAACACTCATTTCATCAAAATTATACTTAATCCAGTATTTTTTCTTATTTAATTAATAAAGCGATATTATCACCATAAAACCTACTTTGAAGATCAAAATAAGTCTAATGTTATAGTTGAAATTAATCCATATCATTGAGCTACAGAAAACAGGTCATAGTGAAATCAAAAACAACTATGTTTTGAAAGCAAAGAATGACTATTGTGCGCTGGACTACTGTTGTAAGTAACAATGAAAAATATAGCTCTTAAGATGCACTCAAATAATGAAGCACATACGTTACAGTTCACATCTAGGGCGAGGGTTTGTATGTTGATATTGGAAATGCCTGTTCTTAGAAAAACAACTATTTACCTTATTCTAGTTGTATTTTTTACCATAAAGTTTAATATAAAATATATATATATATAAATGTTAGGTATAGAGCGTTGGTGTGTGTGATGTTGTAGACTGCAGTCCTAGCACCCCACCTGCATGGATAGGGGGTGGAGCCTGCAAATTCCAGGCCAATCAATCAGTGCAGAGCAGTGACCATCAGGCCAGACACAGCTACCCAGCCAGACTCTCTGGAATTTTAATAAAAATCTCAATTCACAGGGAACCTCAAACAAGACATGATAGCCAGTGCTTTTCTTGTAAACACGATGAAGGATGTGTCACCACACCAGACTTCCGGTACTATCAGTGACAGTGATATTTAGTAATAGAAATAGCATTCAGTTTGCTGATGTCCAGATTCTTGGATAGACTGATGACATTGTGATTACCTGCATTCAGAGACACCTAATTTTTCACCAAGATATAGATGAAAATATGTTTTTGAGAAAAGACAGACAATGCCTTCAACAAATCATCCTTGGAAAATTTGATAGCCACAAGTAGAGTGCAGTTAAATTATGCTCTCTCTCACCCTGTAGAAAGACCAGTTCAAATGGTTCCAAGACCACTCTATTCTACCCAAAGCACTAGAGCTTGAAGAAAAAGAAGTAGCCAAAACAGGACAGGATATCCTCATGGGCAAGCACTTTCTGAATAGGACTGAGGAAATGGTGCTACCATCTGGCAAATGTATGTCATTAAACTGAAAATGTTAGGCCCAGTAAAGGGAGTGGTATGTTTGTCAAGTACCCACAGAACTGAAGAGAATATTTTTTGCTAGCCCTTCATCTGGCAGAGGATTCCTGTCTAGAAGACACTAAGAACCCAGAATTTTAAAGAAGAAAACACCAAATCTCCCAACCAACAAAAGCCTGACGAAGTTCTCAGAGTCTAAAGTGCAAATGCCATTCGGCATGGGAAAAGTGTTCATCCTTGTTAGCCATCTGAGCAGGCACTGACACTCAGATTCCACAGATCCCAGTCAGAATGGCAGTGGAGGTCATCAAGAAAACAAAGGAGAACAAACGCTGGCGGGGATTGGAGAAGGGGGTGTGGAGAACCGGGACCCTTGCAGATTGTTGGTGAGGATGTAAGCTACTCTGGCCAAAGTGTGGGTTGAAGGGAAGGAGTCTCACAAAAACTAAAGAAAGCTTCTACCTTACCACTTATTTGTGTTTACTTCTAAACTCTGAGTCAACATATCCTAGAGAAATTTGCACATCTATTTTATTTTTTTGCAGCCCTGTTCACAACAGCTGAGTGATAGAACCAACCTGGGTATCGCATAATGGAGGAATGGACAAAGAAGGAACGTTTTATAAACTCAGTGGAATTATTTTCACCCACAGAGAAGAATGGAGTCCTGTGGTGTGGTAGTTTTACTGAGAGTGGTATCCCTAGGCTCATATATTAGAATGTTTGGTTCACAGTTGGTGGACTCTTTAGGAAGGACTGAGAGTTGTGTCCTAGTTGGAGAAGATGTATCACTGGGGTGGGATTTGAGGTCTCAAAAAGCCTACACTCATTCATTCTCTCTCTCTCTCTCTCTCTCTCTCTCTCTCTCTCTCTCTCTCTCTCTCCTTCCTGCTTGTAGATTATATACATGCTCTTAGGTACTGTGCCAGTCTATGCCCACTCCTGCTGCCACATTTGCCCAGGCTCTTTGCCTTGATAATCATGGACTCCCTCATGAAACTGTAAGCAAGTTCCCAGTTAAGCTGTCTTGGTCATAGTGTCTCTTCATGGCAATAGAATAGTAGCTTAGACAAATGGTTCTCAGGAAGATGGATGCAACTGAAGATAATCACACTGAGTGGAAAAAGTCTGCCTCAGAGTGACAGACATGGCATGTCTCTTAGGTGTGGCTCCTCCTACACATGATAGATACATGAAATAGTGTATGTTCCGAACACATGAGGGCAGCTGGAAAAACATTGTGGAGAAGTGGGCTAATAACGGGAGGTTTAAGAAATGAGAGGACATTGGGTTGTGAATGGGCTCAAAGGCAATTATGTAATTGCATGCATAATTGACATTATGCAGACTAATATCATCCAGTACATAAACGTTTTTAAATGAGTGAATAAATGAATGAATATACCGATGTATTTATAAATACATGACATTTGAAATCACTGCACGGGTTGGTGGGTGCAGTGGGCAGACCACCACATGTGGGCGCCTGGATCTTCTGCTTTTCTCCAAAGACAGAAACACCAGCAAGGTTCCAGGTTGTCACTGCCATTGGCTCCATATCTAGAAGAAGCAGAGTCAACGTTAAACACCATTGGTCATTATGTTTTTAGGCTCATAAAAATGTGTTTCTGTGCTCTGGTTTTTTTTCCATAAAGGGAAGAAAGGCTTATTTTGGGTGAGAGTTGCAGTGGGATCCGGTCCATCGCAGCAGGGTAGGCACAGCAGCAGGAAGAGGAGGCCAGCTGGTCACATTTTGTGAGAAGGTAAGAAGTAGAGATGGAACAGGAACTGGGTTCAGGTTATGAAACCTTAAGGCCTGCCTTTCCTTCTTCCTCTGAGCCCTCTACTTCCTCTAGCAAGGTTTTACCATCTAAAGGTTCTACAACCTTCCAGAGCAAATCCCCAGGAGGAGAGACTCTTTATGGCCAGAAGGCATGGCAGCATGAGTCAGAAGCCTGCTGGTCACATCACTCAAAGGTTTTCCTTGTAATGTGTGGCGGGAAGCAGACTACTGATTGTGCAGCCCAGAGCTGTTTATGTGAGAGATTTCACATTCACTGCCCATGGAACTCACTTTAGTTCCTCCAAAGCCAAAGTCCTGAATTTCTCTTCATTTTTGAATGGTCGGGTGAAGTCTGCTCTCAACCCCCTTCTCTCATCTAAACTTTTCTGATCTCTGCTTGTTTTGAGAACATAGACATGGGAATTCAAAGTTCTCTACATGAGATCATTGTTGTCCAGCCTCCTTTAGGATCTGTTAATGGACAGGAGATCTGCACGCTTGCTTGCTGACACTCCACACCTCTTCTTTCATCAGTAATTTCAGATCACTTTTTTTTATTAAGATGTCACAGTTTGGAACACTACAGATCTCTATGATATCCCTATGCTAGATGAAATTATTTAACATCCATTCACTTCAACACACATTTTTTATTGCTCTGTGCATATACATGACAAGTCCCATAGGAGCAAAACTCCTCATTGTTGCTGATCACAAGCTACAAGTTGACAGAGACATCTTGCTACCTGGACAGTCACCCAAAGTTCTTTTGTACCGTTGGGCTATCCATCTTCAGCCTATAGACCCATAGTATCCAGCAGACTTTTCCATGAAGCAGAAAATTTCAAAGACAGTTCTGCCTATACTGGCAGTTTGTCTGTCACATTTTTCTGTGTCCTGCAAAATGTCTAACAGACTCTTACATGAAACAGGAACCCTCAAAGGATGTCTCGCCTTGAGGCAAGTTTAGCAATCATCTCTCTGTGGGTCCTGCATGTCCAGTTAAACAGTCCAGGCAAGAGCAGTTCCCATTGCTAGCAGTTTCTAGGCTAGCAAACTCCATTAGGAGCCTCTTTGATGTCCATCTTCCTCTCGAAGGAATTGGTGCTGCCAGGAGCAGACGTGTCTCATTGTCATAAAAAGTCTTAAGTTATCAAAACATTTTAAACGCCATATTTTGTGGTCTTTAAAAGGTTTGAAAAATACATACCTATCTGAAATACATCTCTGTATATCTAGAAAATCTAACTAACATGGCTACAAGCTTGACTGTTATAGATGATTATCTATTAGCCTATGTTTTTAAATTATACATTACATTTTTAAATGAGTTACAGAAACACGATACCTTAATTAAAAGCAAAAAATACATATAGCAAAATTGACCTTAAATTTGTATCAATAAACCAAAATTCATACCGATGCAAGTTATTCATATCTATATTAACAAGTGACACACAGTGATGCAGTTTACTTGAAGATCTTTGGAAGCATTACTTCTCAACTCCAACCCCTCAGCTCCGCCATCTCAGAAGCTAGGTCCTCCTCAATTCCAGCACCTCACAAGCTTGGTGCTCTAGATTGACAGTACTGTAAATGGTAACAGTAGTTCCAACCTGTCTATAGCTCTTAGGGGCATCTTTGGGTATATAAGGATGTGGTCTACAGGAAACTGTACGTTCACGTGAGGGAGACATTTACTCACCTTAGTGCTCCCATTGTCTTTTTCTGTTTGCCATCTACCATGGTCTCTGCCACAGGACAACCATTGCTTCCCAATGTTCTTGCTTCTTTGCTAGCCAGTAGTGTACCTGCTGAAGCCTGACCACACCCTCTTGTCTCTTTATCCTTAAACTATTCAAGGCTCTTTAGCTTTTCATAAAACACAAAAGAAGGTATTTTTCCCTATGACCCTCCTTTATAACACTGAAACATATTCCATCTCTTTGACTGTTTTTGACACCAGTTATTCAACTGTCTTTTACACTCTCTTCCTCAACTCTTCTTAGCCTTGTCTACATTGCAGGGACATTGCCATGACATATTTCACGGAGCTCTAGAAGCAGCTGTCCATTCCAGACAGAGATCAGTTCTGGAGGAACACAGTTGCTCTGTGTCTTTTTCCTTTCCTGACTGCTTTATACTCTATCCATGCCTTAAGACTGTTCAATATAGGTGCCAGTATAATCTCCACAATAGGGAGAAAGGAACAAAGAATGAGAGCTACACGAAAAGTCATTAGGCAGCTTTAGGAGCTGAGCAGATCCCATAGTTTTTGACCCTTGAATTTGGTCACTGGTCAGGAAGAAATGATAGATACTGGTGATAGCCAGTGAAGAGGAGAACAAGGTAGACTAATGATATTGATTGTTAAAAACAAAATGAAAGAAATCAAACAAAACAGAGGACATGAAGTTGTGAGGGAGGCTGAAGGGATTGGTCTTGGGAAAAGCTGCAAAGGGAGAATATGGGGAGACTGAATATGATCAACATATATTTATATGAAATGCTCAAAGAATAAGTAAAAAGGCATTATTTTTTATTGATTTTATTGAGCTATACATTTTTCTCTGTTCCCCTCTCTTCCTCTCCCCCCCTTCAACCCTCTCCCAAGGTCCCCATGCTCCCAATTTATTCAGGAGATCTTGTCTTTTACTATTTCCCATGTAGACCCATGTACGTCTCTTTTAGGGTCCTCTTTGTTGTCCAGGTTCTCTGGATTGTGATTTGTGAGCTAGTTTTCTTTGCTTTATGTTTAGAAACCACTTATGAGTGAGTACATATGATAATTGTCTTTCTGGGTCTGGGTTATCTCCCTCAATATGATGTTTTCTAGCTCCATCCATTTGCCTGCAGATTTCAAGATGTCATTATTTTTTTCTGTTGTGTAGTACTCTATTATATAAGTGTACCACATTTTCCTTATCCATTCTTCTTCAGTTGAGGGGCATTTAGGTTGTTTCCAGGTTCTGGCTATGACAGACAATGCTGCTATGAACATCGTTGAGCACATGTCCTTGTGGCATGATTGAGCATCCTTTGGATATATACCCAAAAGTGCTATTGCTGGGTCTTTAGGAAGGTTGTTTTCTAATTTTCTGAGAAATTGCCATACTGATATCCAAAGGTGCTGTACCATGAAGAGGTATTATTAAAGACAGATTGAGAAGAATGTGACTGAGTCAGAGAAGTGGAGGCACATACGAATAGACCGCTGCAGTGAAGGCTGTGGTGGAGGCGGAGGAGAAAGAGGAGAATAGCGTGAGAGGAGTTAGGGTTATTTGTGGGTCTGTGAGAGCCTGGAGGATAAGACTGCTTGGGGTCCTCTTGGTGTGACTGCAACCCTGCTATGGCTGCTGCTGAGCATGAACACAGCAATCAATATGGGCTATTGTTGGTGAACAGATGAAAATGGTGACCGCTGCTATCTTTGGACCTATAAAAAAACTTAAAATAAGTTTTTAATGGAAATTGAATTGTTGATGTTAAGCTATCTAGTGAAGGCAAGGGGAAACTGGTTCTGAATGCTAAAATAGAGATGCCATATTCAGTAAAATGGGGAAAAGGAGATGTGAAATTCGACAACCGGTTTGACAGGTATCTTGATTGACCCATCCTTTTTTCAAAATAGGATTTGTTAGTTCTCTATTTTCAATTCCTTCATGCTGGTGATTTCTTAATGGGTTAATTTTAATAATCTTTTTTTGTTTTGTTTTGTTTTTTTTTTTGAGATAGGGTTTCTTGTGTAGCCCTGACTGTCCTGGAACTCTCTCTGTAGATCAGGGTGGCCTCGAACTCAGAGATCTTCCTTCCTCTGCCTCCTGAGTGCTGGGATTAAAGGAACACACTACCAATGTCTGGCAATTTTAATACTCTTAATGAGAACTTTGGAAAAAGATACCCCGGATATAGTAAAGAAGAAAAAATGGATGACATGGATAGAGACCTAGGAGGTGAGTGTGGATGGAAACAGGAACATAGAAATGTACTTAGACTGTCAAGCCACCCTCTAATATTTCTTCTCTCATTAGTTCTGGATGTCAGATATTTGTTGTGTGACACTGCCTTCTTCATAAGCTCACAGTCATTTATTATCATGTCTCTATGGCTGTTCCTTTCGGAAAAATCATGGTTGTTTGCAACATCTGGTTTTTTTTGTTATTCTTCCTCTAAGTACTTGGGCGAAGTCTGTCAGGTCCTCCCAGTTTTCCTCGTCCCTTGTGTCAATGCATTTGCCTCCTTCTTTCCTGGACAAAAAGTGGAGCCTGCAGCTAATGTTTGCCTGGGAGGAATTTTACTTTTTGGCTCAATCTTTATTAGAACGTATTTCATCTTCACATCTTTCTGAGCATATAAGATCTACCATATCTGTGGCTTCGTGATGCTGGTATTGGTTGTCCTGTGCATTGCGACCATCTGTGTGACCCCCAGGTGCACATTCTTTCTGCTAATGCAGAGGATTATAGGTGGCAATGGGCATGTTTTCTCTCTGCTGCATCTACTGAAGTCTATGTTTACACATATTCCTTTTACTACTATTTTTTTCAAAACAAAGATTTTGACTTATTTTAAATGTCATTTTACTGTGGATATGTAGTGGCATTTAGAACAGTCTGGAGGATAATGTGTGGAGCAACTGGTCATATGGGAACATGTTCCTTTGTCAGAAAAAGCTATGCTAATGTGAGAATTGACTAGGGACACTAGAAAACCTGGAACTTTGGATCAGGTTCTTTCATGAAAGCAGAACTTGCACAGAAAAGAAAAATGACCACAAGAAGAGACATGGGCTTAGCATGGAGTGATTTCCAGGGCTCTTTCACAGAGGGCTTAAAGCAACATCTGTTACTATTAACCCTGGATTCTTGCTGACTGCTTTCTCCAGCTGTTCACAGCAAATGCTTGAATTTTATGCAATAAGTGTTACTACAGTACATGGCTAATCATCCCCAAACTAGCTCAGTAAAGATGAAAAAGATCAGCTCACTTCAGTAAAGAGGACAAGTAGTTTATTTAAAGTATTTGCTCAAAGAAAATAAAATTTATGGGAAATATGGATGCTAAAATTCCATGAATAGAAATCTTTTTGGCATGAAGTGTTTCTATGCTGTTAAAAAATAATGTTTCAGAAAGATTACAGATTATTTTTCTCTTGTTTTTACTGCCATTGTTGATCTACTTATAAGACATTTTAATATATTAAACCAGGGTTCTTTTTTACTTGTTTTCTTTCTTTTTCTTCTTCTTTTTTTGTCATTCCCCATTTAACTACATCATATTATCTTTTTCTCTTTTGAGACAAAATCTCTCTTTGTAGCCCTGACTGTTCTGGAATTCACTTGTCTGTATCTCTCAATGGTTGGGATTAAAGGTGTGTGACACCATGCCCTGTTAATTGCATTGTTTTGTAAAAACAAACAGAACTAAAAATGATTAAATTTTTAGTAGATTATATCTGCTGTCATCTTAGTCTTATCTGATCAGCTCCATTTATTTATATTAAAATTAAAATAATTAAGATGGAATGAATTATATCTTAACTCCATTGAAAGAACTGTGCAGTTAGAAAGCAAAGTGTAAAAGTGTTTTGTGGTAGCTCACGTGTGACTCAGTTTCTAGCTGGAGTCAATTCTGACTTTTAAGTCATCTGAGTTCAAGATTGCCTGTTCTGCCTGTAACCTTGAGGGCTGTGAGAAACTTCTGTGTTAACCCATAAAATTATTCTATTAGGATTTGGGTTGGTGTATGTCAGCCAGAGGCACATCCTGCTTGCTGCCAGTTGAATTCTTGTGAGAGATTACACACCTGCTTGTGCTTCCTCCCAAGAACAGTGCAGGGAGGTGGTTAGCTGACTGTACTGCTCTTTGTTCTGCCTTTTGCCTCTATTTAGCATATATACTTTTTCTTTTCTAGACAGGATTTCTCTGTGTACCTCTGACTCTCCTGGAACTCACTCCATAGACTAGGCTGGCCTTGAACTCACAGAAATCTGCCTGTCTCTGCCTCCCAAGTGCTGGGATTAAAGGTGTGTGCCACCACACCTTGAATTCACAGAGATCTGTCTGCCTCTGCCTCCAAAGCATTGGGATTAAAGGCATGTGCCACCCTGCCTTGAACTTGCAGAGGTCTGTCTACCACTGCCTCCCAAGTGTTGGGATTAAAGGTATGTTCCACCACACCCAACTACTCTCTTTTTCTTCTTTTTTCTCCCAAGCCTACATATATTTTTAAACACACAGTAGACCAGTTAGAGGTTTTCTTTGTCTTTGAATCTCTCTTTACTGTATCTCTCTTTTTCTGACTATGTGAGTCTTTAATTTGCTAAGCAATATGGGTAGGATTAAAGCTGTGGCTTTGTCAGCTGGATCCAGCCAATTTCTTTGCTTTCTGAGATTCTAGACTTATGCCAGAGCCATGTTTATTGCCACAATTCTATGGTGTTTTAAGGTCCCTGCCAGCAAACAAGCTGCAGCAGTGTGCTCACAAACCACACTCAAATGCTCTGTAGTCAAACCTCCTGCCTGAAAGAGTTAGAGTTTGCCCTGGCAGGATGGCCCAGAAAGTCAGCATTTTAAAATGGCATGGCTCTTTTCCTGCTACAGCTGAAAACCAAAAAGCATGTGGTCAGCTTTTCATCAACACCATTTAAGTGTTTTGTGGCAGGGCTTCTTAAAAGAGCTGCAAGGTTTTACAGCTAAAGCTGAGTCAGGAAGACTCTCTTAAATGAGACACATTTGCCTCTAGCAAACAGAGCCCACCTGAGAAAATGCTGCTATCAATAAGCTGTGCCTAATTCTATGCTTTTTATGGCTAGAATTACTTCCCAAGCTCTGTCAGGCTTTATGAGGATGCAGTCGTTCACATGTTGGGCACTATTTGTTGTCTGAGGTTTCTGTCTTTCCTGGTCCCTGCAGTCATTAAGTCCCAAAGTAATCACACAGAGGTCTATATTAGTTATAAACTGATTAGCCTACTAGCTTAGGCTTCTTATTAACTTATATTGACCCATTATTCTTGTCTATGTTAGCCACATGGCTCTGTACCTTTTTTTTCAGTCACATCTTGCTTCTTCTGTGGCTGGTCAGGACTGCAGAGGAATCCATACTTCTTTTGGGATGTTATTCTTTTCTCCTTTTTGAAATTCTTATTAGAGCTATATTAGGAATTTAGAAACATTTAGTTTTGTTAATCCTTTCTGGGATACTTAAGCAACATCTAGATGTTTGAAAAATTTTTTTTGACCTAAAGGAAAAAAAGAAAAAGGAAGACCGAGGGTCCAAAGAGATGGCTCAGTGCTTAAGAGCACTGGCTGCTTTTGCAGAGGACCCAGGTTTTGTTCCCAGAATTCACATGGCAGCTTAAAACTGCCCTTTTCTCCAGTTCCAGGAGATCTAGCATCTTCTTTTGGCTTCCTTGGGAACCAGGCATGCATACAATATTCATACACTTATACATGTAAATAAATAAGTTATAAAAAGGTTGACTGTCACCTTCATAGGTCATTAATCTCCTAAGAGACAGGTCTTTAGACGTGCTTGTGAAGTGAGTTCATCAGTGGAATTGAGGTGGGAAAGTCAAATCCATTCTAAGTATGGGTGGCAACATTTCATTGATTTGGGTCCCTGACTGAATCAAAAGGAGAGGGTGAGCTGAACACCATCATTCATATCTCTCTGTTTCTTGATTATAGACATGATGTGATAATGCTTATGCATGCATGTATGCATATGCAAAATATGTACTTGGGCTCAGTGGTGGTGGCACACGCCTTTAATCCCAGCACTTGAGAAGAAAAATCAGGGTAGGACCCTGGAGGCAGAAATTGGAGCAGGGGCCATGGAGGAATGCTGCTTACTAGATTGCTCCCCATAGTTTGCTCTGCCTCCTTTCTTTATGATTCAGAACCAACTTCTCAGGGATAGCATTTGCCCATCATGGGCTAGGCCTACCCACATTAACCATTAATCAACAAAATGCCCTCTGGACTTACCTACTGGCAATCTGGACGGAGGTATTTTTCCTCAATCAAGGTTCCTCTTCCTGAATAATTCTAGCTTGTCAAGTTTGGAAAACAAATCAAAACAACAATAACAACAAAACCAAAGCTCAACAATGACAAAGGGGCTAAGAAAAATCAAGGACATTCCGGGTCAACAGTTAATGTAGCCACCACAGCCTTACCTACCTACAGACATGCTCTGTGGGCTCTAACCGAGAGATGGCAAAAAGACAGATGCAGCTGATCTACCAGATAAGAATTTGTCAACTTTGATATTTCCAACTTACTATAAAAGCTTTAATTAATTATTTTGCATATTGTCAAGTGTGTTTTTTTTAAGAATTTGATTTTCAGTTTATAAGTGGGTTGTACTACTGGTTTACCTGAACCATTGAGCCAATCTTAACCCAGAACTCAGGGGAAAACGTCAAGGTAAGAGTGTCAGATTTGAGGATATTTTATTGAAATAGTAATAAGGTGACTCAACAAAAAAAGGCCCTGGCAGGGTCTATGAACAAGCAGAGCGCTTAAGCAAGGACATGTGTACAAATGGGGCATCCAGTGAGTCTATGTTGAAGAAATCTGTTGAAGAAAGTTCCTGAATCTTAGTACCAAAGAAAGGCACAGAGAGGTGGGTCCCTCTGCCACTGGGGTGGGTGTTTGGGTGGCCGACAAGACTTGGGATGCTGAGGAGTGGCTGCTCTGGAACAGGAGGTGGGCGTCACTTGGAATGTCCGGTATGGATTTCTAGTGTTTCCTTCATTTCTTCCTGGAGGTCAGTGACTTAGTAGCGAAATCGTCTGTAGCCAGTTGAGGGGCCGGGTTCCTCTCGCCTGGAGTTGCCTGAGGCTTCTTGTGATTCTCGGGGGTGGGGACCAGCCAAACTGCTCTTCTGTTGGCTTCAGGGTGCGCTCTCTGCATTTGTGTCTCGGACAGGCCCAACTCAGAAGACCACAGGGTTCAGCAGGCGGCTTGGCGAAGTTCCAGCGATCTTCATAGGGGTGTCCCAACTTTGGAAACAAAGGGAGCGGCCCCTGGAAAGTCTCGAATTCAGGTCTTTCAGGATTTTGGGTTCTGGTGCTTGGTCTGTGGAGTCCCAGGCCTGCTTCACACAGAACTGGCGTTGCTGTTCCATGGTGTCTCTCTCACAGCAAGTGACAGCGGGAATGTGGTCAGAAGACTCCTGGGCTGCCATTTTTATACTTTTCCTGCAAGGGCGGTCTTAAACACACTGAGGGAGGCTCACTGGGCGGGGATGGGAAAACTGGGAGGAGATAATTGCATCAGAAGACCCGTCGTCATCAGTCTCAAATTTGATCTATCTTCGTAGGAAATTATCCAAAGCTCAAGGGGACTAGGGATTGCTTTGATCATTTAGAGGGAAATCCAGTAGGTTGATCTTAGCATCGCAAGCCTCTTGGAGGTGGAGACAGGAGGATCAGAAGTTCAAGGTCATCCTCATTTGAGATGAGCCTTGTCTAAGAGTTGTCTCAATAACTAAATAAAGCCAGAGTGATATGTTCCAGAGTTGTTAGAGTTAAGGGTGCGTTGTTTGAGAGGAGTGATTCTCACAATATCATCTAATTATATCTAATGGCTTTTTGATTTAACTATGTTTGTTTGTTTATTTATTTATTTATTTATTATTTATTTTTTGGTTTTTCGAGACAGGGTTTCTCTGTGGCTTTGGAGCCTGTCCTGGAACTAGCTCTTGTAGACCAGGCTGGCCTTGAACTCACAGAGATCCGCCTGCCTCTGCCTCCCGAGTGCTGGGATTAAAGGCGTGCACCACCACCGCCCGGCTTAACTATGTTTATAATGGAAGTAAAGATTACACTTTTTTTTTGTTACCGTAAAGCAGGGGCCTAGGTAGACGGCTTAGTATTTTAAATCACTTAAACAAGGGCCTGCGTTCAGTTCCCAGCACCCACACAGTGATTGATAACCATCTGTAACTCCAATTCCAGGGGATTCATCACCCTCATTTAGCTTCTTCTGACACCAGTCACATCTACACATACAGCAGGCAGGCAAAAACATCCATACACATAAAATAATTTTTAAAATGTTACAAGAATGCATTCCATAGTAGAAATGAACATTTAGAGCATCCTGTCAGAATATAACTTGCTTTATTATTGCTGGTGTCATATTTCCACCCATTAGACCAAATCTGAATGAAAACAATGAAAGATAGGAAGGAGTACAATGGAATTCATCTGGAATTAACTAAAACCCAACTGGCTGAGTACACGTCTGTGAGATTTTTCTTGACTGAATCTTTTGAAGTGGGAAGGTTGACCCTAAATCCAGATGTTTTGAGGTGAGAAGATACACCTTGAATCTGGGCCACCCCTTCCGATGAGACCCTGAAGGAGGTAGAAGAAAGAAATGCTTGCTCTTTGCCTCCTTGCCTGCACTTGCACTGGCAAATTCATTCCTCAGTCATTTTAAAACCTTGAGGGGTGAACAACTACTGGATTCCTGGGTTTTCCATTGTTGAAGTAGTCGGGAAATAGCCAGTCTAATAAATCTTGCGTGCACACACACACACACACACACGTCCATTCTGTCAGCTCTATTTGTCTAGAGAACCCTGACTAACACAGAAGGATTCAGGTTCTTTCTCTAAGTCAATCAGTGTTCTCTTCGTAATTGTGGAGTAATTGTAACAACATAACCATCTATATGAAATAGTCCATGGACAAAAGCAGTAACTGATACAAATAGGAATTTTCTGGATCTGAAGTCTAAGTTTAGCATAGTCAGGTTAATTTCAGCACTTCAGAAAAACAAGGTGATATCTCTTCCAGTGCCAGGTTCTGTGGTCAGAGTCTCACATAGAGGAGTGGGGAATTCACAGTCCCCAGACCTTAGTCATACAAAGATCACTGGTTGGTCCACAGTGTCATCTAGATAATGATGTTTGCAGAGTCCTTGTCTCTTTTTACCTGAGCACGAATTTCTGAAGGGGATGCCTCCCTTTCTTCTCTCAATTTTCTTTTTCTCTTGAATGGACAAAAACTCATGTAACAGTAGAAAAATAATGAGAAGCAATTTCATAGAAATGATTTCAAAACAAGGGAAGAGGAAAATGTAGGGGTTTAAATTAGTTTCCTGCACCACATAAGCATATGTCAGCTGATAAGAGACTGCAAGTGTGGTGCTGGCTCCACAAGGTTAGCCCAGAGCTGAAAATGTCACCATCCAACGACATTGTAAAGCTGCAGCACAGCAGCCCACACATGTGCTTGTGGGGCTGCCGTGTAGATTTACTGCACTTTATGTAAAAGCACAGCATTTATGGCACATTATATAGAGTGTATAGGACTTGATGGTGTTAATAATGCAAAAAAATGGAACTGGGCAATGGTGACACACACCTTTAATCAGCCTGGTCTACAGAGTGAGTTCCAGAACAGGCCCCAAAGCTACAGAGAAACCCTGTCTCAAAAAAACCAAAACCAAAACAAAACAAAAAAACCAACCAAACAAACAAAACACACACACACACACACACACACACACACACACACACACACACACACACACACAAAACAAAGCCAAAAAAACCCCCACCACACACACACACAAAACAAAACCAAAAAACCCCAACAATGTGAAATAATGGAATTTTAAAGAAAAAAACAGAGGCCACAATTTGAAATAAATGGGTGTGTGGAAGTGGTAGGAGGGAGGAAAAGGAAGGGGGAAAATGATATAATTATCTTTTAATGAAAATATATATTTACTATATATTGATAAAATAAGAAATATTTTCTGTAAACAGAATGCTGCAATATGCCTGGAGCAGCCAATGTTTACCTAATCTTCTCATTGCATTAAGAGGTGAAGTGGAGCCAGGCAATGGTGCCACACACCTTTAATCCCAGCACTCGGGAGGCAGAGGCAGATGGGATCTCTGTGAGTTCAAGGCCCACCTGGTCTGCAGAGCGAGTTTCAGGACAGCTAGGGCTGTTATACAAAGAAATCCTGTCTTGAAAGAACCAAAGAGGTGGAGTTAAAAAGGAGGTGAAGTGGAGTAATTTCCTGCAAGAACAAAACCATCTAATAAAATAATTCCCAGAATAGAGTCGTGCTGTTGAACATCACACGAGGTTACTTGACATTGCTGTCTCAACCCTTATGGAATCATCACAGCTGAACTGGGGACTAAAAATGGTTTAAGAGAGAATGCCACGGGTGGTTGGAAGCCAAGGGAGACGGAAGTGTCCGAAGCCAGTGAATAGTAAGCTGAAGGCTCCTGAAGAGGTGGGTGCTCAGTGTGTGGGAGACTTGGGGGTAACAGAATCAGCCTGGGCCACCAGTTTTGTGTCCCCGTGCAGATAACTCTGTGACCTATCACAGGATGCTCTGTGTTTTGTCTCTTCTTGTCAATTCATCTTAGCATCTTGCTGGGACCACTAAACAGTTTCCCAGAGGCTTCTGCCAAGGCAAAAGAAATGGGTCATCACTGAATAGAAAGGGAAGGTTTGAATGTTCAGTATTCTGTAGTCAGGGTAGGTGATATCTTGAGAATGACACACATTCAGCCTAATGTGTTTTATGTGGAAAATTCAGATAAGCTACTTGATATGAGAATGAAAAGAAAAACAGTTTAGAAAATTACTTGCTTGCTTTGGCATTTTTTTCTAGGTGATGAAAATCCAAGGTTTTAACTTGTTGTCTTAACTGAAGCCATGTTTTTCATGAAACTGGCAATAGTAATGGATGGTCAAAAGGTAATTGTGCTCCAGTATAAGAAACTTTGTAAGACGCGGTTTTGTTGGCTGAGCGCTGGTATGGTGGCTGTTAGACCTGTGCTTTGTGTGTGAATAAGTGTAGAGGGAATTTCCAAGTACCCCAAGTAACACAGATGAGGAGAAGTTAAACAGAAAGTGCTCAGGTTGTGGTATAACGCATCCTGGAGGAATTGTAGGAAGATAATCCCACATAGAAAACAATTGTGAACATATTCTCCAAAGACAGCAAACAAACAAACCACCACCACCACAAACAAAACAAAACAAAACAAAAAAACAAGAGAAGAAAAACAGCTAGTCATTCCAGTGCAAAACTTCAAAGATTAACTCACCTTTTGTGGAAGTCTCCTGATGGTTATGGGACATCTCTACTCCATTACGTATAAACTCTCCTTGTTTTTCAAATGCTAGATTTTCTTCTTTTTAATGCTTTTTAAAAAAAATTTTAAATTGCCATTGTTGATTTTGTCCTACACCATGCTGAACATTCTGTCTTCTCATTTTTTCATACTGAAGGCATTAAGTTGTCTAAGACTTTAGAAACTTTAAAAGCATATCATTTCCCTTCGTGCTTGTACTTGCAAAAATACGTATGTTATTATTGTCTATTTTATTGTGTAAAGGGGCTTATAAAATGTTCTGTATCTTTTTCTGTTGTTTCCTATTTTGTGTTTGCTTGTTTTGAGATAGTGTTTTACAATGTGGTTCAGTCTGGTTTTAAACTTGTTATCTCCCGAGTCCTGGGTTTAGAGATGTGTTACACCATACCTGGCTTCTCGTTGTATCTAGATTAGTTCCTATTAAAAGGCAGATAACTCTTTATTGATACACTAGTATAAACAAATCTTTTGAAATAAAATTTCCAGGTTTATAATTTATTTTTTGTACTTTTATTTTTTAAATCTGAGGCAGATTTTAAAAAACATGTAGCCCTGGCTGTCTTGGAACTCCTGTAGACCAGGCTAGACTGGAACTCAGAGATCATCTTCTTCTGCCTCCCAAAAGCTGAGATTAAAGGTGTGTGCCACCACGGTCCCGCCTCTTTATAGGCATTTTCAAACAAAGACTACATTAGTAGGTTTTCCTCCATCTTAATCTCTCTCAACCAAATCCCTCTATTTTCAAAACTTTAGAGATTTGAGTCTTCGGGGATTTCAGTCTTTGAGAATGTGACATAAGCCTCAGAGATGTATGGAATCTAGTTCCTGCTCTGCAATGTTTCCAGTTTCAATTCCCCATTTATCATAAACTAGTCTTGAACTGGGGGTGACTCTATTTGTCCTAATTTTAGCTAACTCTGTCTAGTGCTTCACTAACAGCTCCCGGACCCCATAGCCACATCCCTGCTGAACAGAACATTCTCCACAGCTGTGCCTGCAGTTTCTGGAGGCCCATTGCTTTGTAACATGTAAAAATGTTTTAATCAATTAAAGATTTTGAAACCTTTGTTAACAGAAACTTCTGCTCCCTGGCTTGCCTCTGCATGAGGTAACTGTGGTTTTGGGCTTTATGAACCCTGTCCTGCCTCTCTCTGGGGTCAAGAGTCTTTTATGGTGAGTAAACTCTTAATCACCGGCAAAGACTCAACGTGACCATTACTGAGTGGCATTCTCCTGTGCCTGGTAGGGATACAACAGTTAAACTTTCTCCTCCTCCTCCTCCTCCTCCTCCTCCTCCTCCTCCTTCTCTCTCTCTCTCTCTCTCTCTCTCTCTCTCTCTCTCTCTCTCATGTAAATCCTTCTCAGTGCATTCTCTGACCTTTTGGCACTAGAATCGTTTCCTCTTTCATAATTGTGGGAACCAGCTCTCTGGTTGTTCTTAAGGTAGAAAAAAACGACCTACAGGATATTAAGGTAGAAAAAAAACAACCTACAGGAAGAGGAGAGGTGGAAAGACAGATTGTGAGACTTCAGGAAACAGCAACGATCACGTGTTACTTCCCCTGCACATCTGAACTGCAGGAACACTGCGTCCTCCCAGACCATCTGTCCCATTTCTTGCTGTGATGCCATTCTCGCTGGTGTGAGAGTAAGGATGAAGACTTTACTCTACTGCACAGTTTCAGGGAATCCAGAGTGTCGTGGTTCTTTTTGCAATGTCTGGCCGGCTTTAGAGGCCTCTGCAAGGCTGCAGCAGTCTGATATATGGGTCTTTTTAAAAAAAGATTTGTTTATTTAATGTGTATGAGTGTTTTGCCTGCATGTATGTATATGTACCACATGCATGCCTGCTGCTGGTGGAGGCCAGAAGTAGACACTAAATTCCCCTGGAATTGGGGTTACAGATGTTCAGAGGTGACATGTGGGTGGTGGCAATCAAGCTTGGGTTCTCCGCAAGAGCAGCCAGTGTTCTTAAGCTCTGAGTCTCCTTGCCAGCCATGATCTGAGTCTTGACAGTGTTTTTGTTCCTTCTGAATTTCACTGAAGGTTCTGAGTCATCAGTCCAGGGCAGCAGTGTGGCTACATTGGAGTTATTGTCTCCACACAGTGCTAGAGGTACTGGCAGGAGTAAAGGCTCAGGGCATCAAAATCACCCGGTTTCCCGACCGGAACTTTTTCTGGGTTCTGGTCAGGTGGTGTGTGGAGCTCTGAATAGGTCTGCCTATTGAAAGTTAGCGCTTTCAAGATTGATTAGTAGGGTGAGGTAGCTTCCCCTTCCTCACCAGGCCAACCTCCACAACTGGACTAGGAAAAGAAGTAACTGATCCAACCTGCTGCCGAAGGTACTCTAATATATTCTATTGTGGAACTGAAGCCATAAACTAAAATTTGTTTATGTAGGCTTTGACAGTGCCAATTGTTTATCATTTCATTAACGAGGTATTATATCATTAACAAGGCACTGTTAAAATTCCTTGAATTTTGACTACACAGGCAAATAGGTTGGGGATTGGAGTAGCAGGAAGTACCGAGCTCTTTGTAGCTTCCACTCACTGCAGAAAGTATCCTCTTGTTTGATGTAAACTTTGAACAATTATGTTAATCTGTCTGGTTCTTTTTGCATTGCCTGGCTTTGGAGGCCTCTACGAGGGTGCAGCACAGTCTGAGACAGCACGCTATGCAGGCTAGAGCTGAACTGAGAACCTAGTTTCACTTCACCACTTATTTCCTGTTGTCTTCTGGTGACAGGACCTCGTTGTTTAACCCAGGCTGATCTTTGACTTGCCTTCCTCCTACCTCAGCCTCTCTTTCCTGGGTTTATAGGTCATCAGGCTTGGCAGCAAGCTCCTTTACCTACTGAGTCATCTCTCTGGCCCTGGAATTGGACTTTTCTAATCTATGTCTAGACTAACTACATCAAGGAGACATTTAAATTGAGTAACATTTTCATGTTTAAAGAGCAAATGGGTTGAGTTAATGCCAAATTTTTTATAGTGTTTTTGTAGCATTTTGATTCATTTTAATGTAATTATATAAATTGTTAGTTATTGTAACTTTTGTCTGTTCTTCCTAATTCTCTTGAAGTTCTTCCATTAGCATTTAAAAGTTGATTAATTAATTAGTTAACTAACTAAAAGTTAGTTGATTAATTATTTAGTTAACTAATTAGTTAATTAATGTGGGACCTGGGAGAATGGAGTCGATAAATGAGGCAGACTAAAGTCTCATGCAATAGCCAACTTTATTGAGAGCATCAGACAGCTTGTACTCTGAGGGTTAAGAGGAGTCATATGAGAAAAGTGTACAAT
The DNA here is from genome assembly GCA_004026605.1 of Ondatra zibethicus. NCBI lineage: Eukaryota > Metazoa > Chordata > Mammalia > Rodentia > Cricetidae > Ondatra > Ondatra zibethicus. The sequence goes on along the minus strand of PVIU01003795.1, from coordinate 114,470 downwards.
CACAAGGACAAGCTACACATGGCAGACAAGCTGCATGCGGCAAAAGCATGCTTTTCCGTAGAGGTATATAAACAAACGACAACAGCCAGTTGTAATGAATAATCAGAAGTAAACTCACTCCCTTGTGCTATGCCTAGGATGCGCATGGAAACACAGTCCAAGAACAATTCTGCGTTTTTGAAGAAACTGAGGTCACAAGTCTCTTGTTTTGGTTTCTTGGAGTTTTCTCACAAGCACTCAGAAATCTCCTCACACAACTCCATTCTTGGACCATGTTATGACATGTGTGTGTGTGTGTGTGTGTGTATGCATGCATGTATGTGTGTGCTGAGATTTAAGAAGTTCAGGCAGATGGCAATGGCCTTGAACTTCTGATCCTCTTGCCTCCTCCTCTCAAAGACTGTAATTATAAGCATTCATTACTATCTTAGTTAGGGTTTCTATTGCTGCAACAAGACACCATGACCAAAAAACCAAGTTGGGGAGGAAAGGGTTTATTTGGCTTACACTTTCACATTGCTTTTCCTCAATGAAGGAAGCCAAAACAGGAACTCAAACAGGGCAGGAGGATTCTGGAGGCAGAAGCTGATGCAGAGACCATGGAGGAGTGCTGCTTATTGGTTTGCTCCCCATGGATGGCTTAGCTTGCTTTCTTATAGAACCCAGAACCACTAGCCTAGGAATGGCACCACCCACCATGAACTGGACTCTCCCCCATTGATCACTAATTGAGAAAATGATTTACAGCTGGATCTCATGGAGGCATTACTCCATCTGAGGCTTGGTGTAGGAGGGCCTTCTGCATTTGTGATGCTTTCATTGGTTAGATAAAGAAACTGCTTTGGCCTTTTGATAGGGCAGGACTTAGATAGGCGGGGAAAAGAGAACAGAATGCTGGGAAGAAGACAGGGACAGAGAGCATGAAGCTGCAAGGTCAGACACACTGAATCTTTCCCAGTAAGCCACAACCTCGTGGTGACATACAGATTATTAGAAATGGGTTGAATCAAGATGTGAGAGTTAGCCAATAAGAGGCTAGAACTAATGGGCCAGGCAGTGTTTTAAATGAATACAGTTTCTGTGTAATTATTTTGGGGGTTAAGCTAGCCGGGCACCAGGAATGCAGCCTGCACCTCTTACTACAGAGGCTCCCTTCTCTCTGATGACTCTAGCTGTGTCAAGTTGACACACAAAACCAGCCAGTACAACTAATATATCCTGTTAATTCTATGTCAGCATGGAACTCAGGACTTTACAAATGCTAGATAAGATTCTACTTATATCCACAGCCCCATTATTTAGTGTTCTTTCCTTCTTTTTTTTTTTTTTAGAGACACAGTCTCAAGTATTCCAGGCTAATCCCTAACTTATTGTGTAGCTGAGAGCGACCTTGAACTTCTGATCTTGTCTCTATCTCCAAAGATTGGGTTTACAGGTGTGTGCCACCACACAGTGCTGGGGATTGAACCCAGAGTTTTGCACATGTTATGCAAAAACTCTACCAAACTGAACTGTATCTCAGTCCTGATATTTTATTTTAAATGTGTATTTTTTATATCAGTTAGGCTTATATGATATATTCATTGTGTGCCTGTGCAAATATTTTCAATTTCTATATAAGGCACCAGTTTGAATTTCCTTTTTTAATAAAAGGATTAAAAAGCATTATTTTTACTTAAGTGCATGTGTGTACATCTATGTGAATTTATGCCACATGGGTTTTGGTATTCATGGGGGCCAGAGGAGAATGTCAGATCCTTTGGACCTCAAGTTAGAAAGAGCTCTGAACCCCCTGACATACATTCTGGGAACTGAAGTTAGGTCCCTTTGGAAGAGCAAGAAGTGCTCTTAACTGCTGTGTTATCTCTCCAGCCCCAGTTTATTTGTTCTATTTATTAAGCAATTGTCTACTCATTTGCAAAAATGTACATGAATGTTTCATTTTCTGCTTCCAACTCTGCATATTTGCCCCGATAAGCATCCACTATAGTTCACAGCTCCGCTGTCCTACAGTGGATATTTAGTTCACCAGTAATCCTTTAAGATAAGCAACTCTCTTGTTACTATTAATGACTTGTGAGACACTTTTACTAGGACATGTACCCATGAACAAAACTGTGTCAATTAAAAGGCTATTTCAATGTTAACATGACTGGATTAAGAAACTCGTAGGCTATTACTTAGCACATCTCTGCAAAGGTCAGTTATACCGTTTCCAGAGACAACTAGAGAATAAGGGATAGATTCATTAGAGGTCCTCAGTATTAGGAAGTGGTGGCAGGTAGAAGGTGAGGTTTACTTTGAAGAGGTAGGTTAATGTGTGTGGGTGTTTGGGGACAGTATCTTGCCATGGCCTCTTTCTGTACTCCCCCATCCCCTTTCTGGTCCACTCTGATGTGAGCTCCCATTCTATCATGCCTTCCCCAACATAATGGATTGGACCTTTTGAAACTGTGACTCCAAATGAGCCTTCTTCCCATAGATTGTTCCTGTCAGGTATGATCAAAGCAACACAAGTAACACACACATTGAACATTTATCATCTTGGTTATCATGGGCACTGCCAGATCTTTCTCGAGGGTGAAGCCACAACTTACTTCCCAAGGATAATGGATGTAAAGTAATTTATGACTATACCCTGAGAAATGCTTGGAATGATCCACAATTCAAACATTTACATGAAGCTCCGAGCGTCTCAGTGGGCCAGCCATGGGGGTACCTGCTTACTAGAGTGTCTTCCAACTTCTTTTTCCTTGAGCTAGATTGCAGCCTTGCTAGGGTGGTCATTCTCTGATTAGAAGTCTCAAATCTTCGTCTTTTGATCAGATTTTTTTGTAACATTCAATAAATCCCTTTGTTTTAAAGCGTTTCTGTTCCTACAACAAAAGAAACACACTGGTTACATCATGCTGCACTTCTTCTATATTATCGTCATCCCTTTTTCTTCTTGTTTTTTTGTTGTTTGCAGTGTTGGGGATTGAACTCAGGGCTCTGCACATGCTAAATCTTTCACTTCAACAACACAGAAATGACAAATTTATATTTACCTCTGGAATTATTTAAGTGTTTATTTTTCTTTCTTTAGGGCATATATATATTATATATAAAAATATGTTCATATCTATTTAATCTACCTACTATCTATTTCTCTCTTTTACACATCTCATCTATAAATTGCAGAGAGAGAGAGAGAGAGGGAAGGAGAGAGAGAGAGACTGAGCTTCTGTGGGCTTTTGAAACCTTAAAGCCCACCCCCAGTGGCACACCTCCTTCAACAAGGTCACACCTCCTAACCCTTCTAATCTTTTCCAAACAGTTCTCCTCCCTCATGACTGAGCATCAATGACCAATGGAGTCATTCTCATTCAAACCACTATGGAGACCTCTATCATCCACCAATCCCAAAGCTAAGAATGATCACAGGCAGTATCTGAGGCCACAGTGGGGATTTCCTCACCTTGCTGTGTAACCTGCCTAGTTAGTGTTTCCACCATTCTGTTGTCAGAATGCCATGACTTTCTTTTGTTCTTTCACTGTAAAAACATTATAAAACCATTCCCATGTTGGACCATATAATTTGGGATAACCTGAAGCTGTGTTCCTGGGCCAAGAACACTCATATTTGGCTCCATAATTACCTAGCTCTTATTCCCTTTTAGGTGAGCTGGCGCTGTGTTTTCCATCAACAAGCTACCACTGTTCATTTTACTAATACACACAGATTCCAAGTCACAGGATAAGCCCATCCCCTTTCTTACTTGGGAACAAAATTTCCCTCATCCGTTGCCTTCATGGAGATGCTCATCAATTCTCAAGTTTCCTAATCAAGACCTGGATACCAAGGCAAGTAAGAGAAACACCATTTATTGCAGGCGTTGTTGGTCTCAAGGCCTTTGAACAATTCCCAGGTGCCATTGGCCCCGATCTGAGTTTTAACTTCTAAGACAGCAGTATGTTTTATTGAATATAAGTCATTCCAAGTATTGTCAATAATTTTCAAACTTTTCTTTTGTCTATTAATTAATAATTACTATTTATGTGTGTAGTGTATATTCTGTGTGTGCAGGGGCACAGGTGGATGTCAGATGGAGTTGGTCCTCCCCTTCCACCTTCAAGTTCTGAGTTCTGGAGACTGAACTCAGGCCGTCAGGCTTACACTGTTGGGTGACAAGCACTTCTACCCGCTGAGCTGTCTTACTGGCCACACTTTTTGAAGGATTCTTTTGTGTCATTCCGTGTACTAAGCATGGGAGAAACAAAGACAGGTTGTATATCAAGCTGTTCATAGACAGCAGGGAAGGGAGCTGCATGAAAGCACTGAGTGTGAAGACAAGGACGTGACCTTCCCACGGGAGTGGCTTCCCTTTTGCCTCTCTTAGGCAGATTCCAGTCAGAGGACCGGCATGGAGCTGGGCTGCTGCTGTCTCTTGGTCTGACACTTTCTTGGAAGGGCCCAGCTCTCTGACTTTTTCATAGAGAGGCACATTGGTCTCCACTGCAGCCCCAAGCCTCAGAATGATGCAGGTCTCTGAGGGTTTCCAGCCAGACTCCAGAGCCTCTGGTTTTAGGTGGCTGCCGTCAGTGCAGTGACTAGATGGGCCACGGACTCCAGGCTGGTCTTTCCTGTTTTCGGATCTTGCTTCCTGAACACAGTAAATCACTTGACTTTTTAGAAACTGTCTACCTCCCTAGTCTTTTGGATAACCTTAAAACTTATCAAATGTCACCCCAAGAGAAAAGGATGTATGGGTGACTGAATTACACCTCCTTATTTAAGTATGTCTTTCATACTAGCTGGTGTGTCTTGCTTTTCTTTTTTTCTTTTCTTTTCTTCTTCTTCTTTTTTTGTTTTTCAAGACAGCGTTTCTCTGTAGCTTTGGAGCCTATCCTGGAACTAGCTCTGTAGACCAGACAGAGATCCGCCTGCCTCTGCTTCCCGAGTACTGGGATTAAAGGTGTGTGCCACCACCGCCCGGCAATGTCTTGCTTTTCTTTGTGAGCATCCCTCCTCTTTTTATTAATTTACCGTGTTTAAGCTTATATTAAAATACGTTGGGGCTGGAGAGATGGCTCATGGGTTAAGAGCCCTGGCTGCCCTTACAGATAACCCAGCACTCACATGGCAGTTCATAGCTGCCTGTGACTCCAGTTCCAGAGGATCTGACACCCTCACACAGATATGCAAGCAGGCAAAACACCACTGTACGTAAGATAAAAATAAATCATTAAAATACCTTTATCATACTCCCAACGCTGCTTCATAAAAATGTTGTATGTATGAGGTACAAGTTTTCTCTTTGTTAATCTAGATCTTTCATTTCCTCTGCTGAGGTGGTTGACCTGTCCCAAACAACTTGATTTTCTCGTCTGTATCTGTAATTGATCACTTCCCTGCATGCACACCTGAGTGTCGGATGATAGGTGACAGATGATTGATAGCTCACCCCAGAAAAGTTTCATTTTTCCATGGAATTTTATTTTTTCTCATTCTCTCTCCACATCCCCTAAAAACACCATAGCTCTAAATGCCCATACTTTCTATCTTATAGAACAGAAAGGCCTGACTGAAAGATTTAACTCCATTCTCCTTTGAAGAGTTCTCATATTAACTTGTAACATATTCAAATTCTATCCCGAAAAACCACGTTGAACTATATCACCCTCCCACCTTCCCATTCCTCTGGAACTTTATAACTAGTTTTACAAAGATTGGATACTATTACATGTGTATGAATGTTTTGCCTGCATGCTTATTTGTGCACCTCATGTGTGCCTGGTGCCTACAGAGGGCAGAAGAGGGCCCAGATCTCCTGAGACATAACCGATGGTTATGAGCCACCATGTGGGGTCTGAGAATTGAACCTGGGTCCTCTGGAAAGGCAGTCATTGCTCTTAACTACTAAGCCACTTCCACCACCCTGGGGTGCCCTTCTTTATCTCTCTTGACTTCTCAGCAGTCCTCAAACTACAAAGCACAGTGCAGGCAAGTGCTCCATCACTCAGCTACTTTCCTGTCCCACTCACTAGTCTTCGTCTTTTGGTAATGTCAGTTTCTGGCCTTCATTCCTTTATTCTGGCACCTTTCAGGATACTGTCTTTTTATTCCTCATTGTAGCAGAATTTTATTCTATTTTGTTTTTGTTCTGGGTGGTTTTGCGTGCCAACTTGACATAAGATATCAGACATAAGTCATCAGAGGGAAAGAAACCTCAGCTGAGGAAATGCCTCATTGAGATCCTGCTGTAAGACATTTTCTCATCGAGAGGGGCAAACCCATGGTGGGTCGTGCCGTTCCTGGGCTGCTGGTCCTGGGTTCTTTAAGAAAGCAAGCTAAGCAAGCCATGGGGAGCAAGCCAAAAAGCAGCTCTCCTCCATGGCCTCTACATCAGCTCCTGCCTCCAGGATCCTGGAGATTAGAAAAATCAGAGAAAAGACATTTTTGCCTTTTTTTTTTTTTCAGAAACACGGTCCTGAAGTAATGACCCCTGTAGGGAAGACACGAAGTGGATGCTGCACAGGATACAGAAGCTTCTGTAGATAGAGGCAAGGGCACAAAGAGGAGGAGAGCTTGCTGGGCTGAGTGAGTCGCTGGACTCAGGCGGGATTGTGTTAGTTATCCAGTCAGTGAGCAATGCTCCTGCTGTGGAAGACACTGCCATGCATTGCCCTTTCCCACATGCCCTTTGCTGCTGAGCTGATTCAATACTGGTCCTCCCAACTGCTTCTTCTTCCCACTAGGCTCTGAAAAGAGTGTTAAAAGTTATTGTGCTAGCCAAAAAAAAGTAATTGAGACAAACAGATTTCAACTATATTCACCAGGGACTCTCAGGATGCTGTTCAATTATTTTTGAAAATCAGAGAAAAGACATCTCCTCTAAGACTTGTCTGGGGGTCCATTTCTCTCTGGAATCCACCTTTGATGTCCCTACCTTCACCAGCAGGTAGCCTTTCAGTAACTTATAGGATATTAATTCACCTGCCAAATATTTATTCAACTCATATTAAATGCCAAGCTGAGTTTTAGGTGATGCGTGTGTAGAATTTGACATTATCAATCTTTTCTAACATCACAGAGGGTGTAATCTAGCGTGGCGGAGGAACAATGACAAATAAATACAAAAGATAATGTTAGTAAAGAATGAAGGATGTGGCAATGTGTTATAGGATAAACAGGAGAGAGTGGTGATGTCAGAGGAACTCAGGGGTGATCTCTCTGGGGAGGAGAAGTTGAACAGATCTTAAAAGGATAGAGGAGTGTGGGATAGGTGGACATCTAGGCAGAGGGAGGTTCCGGAGAGAGTGGCAATCTATCTCACAAGTGAGCTTGGCCTGGTCCAGGAAAAGCAAGCAGGTCTGTGCCGTCAGGCTGAAGGGAGTAAGACAGAAGGGAAAAAATAAGGCTGGGGAAACAGGCAGAGGTCAGAGATTTTTAACCTTATGTAGCACTAGTAGGGGTTTGGATTTTATTCAAAGTATTATGAGAGGCCACTGAGGCAGGGGTGAGACACAGTTGAATGATATTTTTGAGAATGCTTTCTGGTTTCTATGCAGAGACTGGAGCACTGAGGAGTAATGGAGGAAACGCAGTGTGGTGGTTGAATGAGAAATGTCTCCTATAGACTCAGATATTTGTACCCTTAGACCAGAATTGGTCATGCTGTTTGGGGAGCTCCTGGGACTTTGGGAGGTGGAGCCTGGCTGGAGGAAGTGTGTCACTGGGGCATGCTTTGAGTGTTTATAGTCATGCCCCACATCCTGTTTGTTTATTCCTCTTCCTGCTTGCATTTGAAGATGTGCATATTGTTGGTTGTTTTACTTTTTTGGGCTCCTGCCACTCAGCTCCCAAATAAAACACAGGGAGGCTTATTTTTACTTATAAATGCCCAGTCTTCGCTAGGCTTGTTTCTTGCCAGTTTTTCTTAACTTAGATTATTCTGTTTCTCTTTTGCCTCTGGGCTTTTACCTTTCTCTATTTCTATATATTTTTTCTTTCCTCTTACTCTGTGACTGACTGGGTGACTGAATGGCAGGCCCCTACTGTCCTCCTCTCCTTGTTTCCATGCTCTTCTATCCTCTCTTCCCAGATTTCTCCTCCTATTTATTCTCTCTGCCTACCAGCCCCACCTATTCTTTCTCCTGCCTTTCTATTGGCCGTTCAGCTCTTTATTAAACCAAATCAGGTGTTTTAGACAGGTAAAGTAACACAGTTTCACAGAGTTAAACAAATACAACATAAAAGAATGCAACACACCTTTGCATCACTAAAACAAATGTTCTATAGTATAAACAAATGTAACACATCTTAAAATAATATTCCACAACATGTGCATTCTCAAATTCCTGTTCCTGATGTCATACCTGTGGCTTGTTATGTCTCTCTCCTATGATGCACTGTTATCCCTCCAGGACCATAAGTAAAATAAACTCCTTCTATAAGTTACCTTTGTCAAGGTAATTTATTATGGCAACAAAAAAGTAGCTAATACACACAGGTGTAAGATTGTTCAGGTGAAGACACAGAAAGACAATTGTCACATGTACTCACTCATAGGTGGTTTTTAAACACAAAGCAATAAAAGCCAACCTACAAACCACAATCCCAGAGAACTTAGATAACAATGTGGACAATAAGAGAGACTTACATAGATCTAATCTACATGGGAGGTGGAAAGTAGAAAAAGACAAGATCTCCTGAGTAAATTGGGAGCATGGGGACCTTGGGGGAGGACTGAAAAGGGGAGGGGAGAGGCAGGGAGGGGAACAGAGAGAAATGTAGAGCTCAATAAATATCAATAAAAAAAATTGTTCAGGTGAATGGTGATTATTTCTTTGGTCTAAGGGATAACAGTGAAAGCCAGGAGATTTTAAATAAAATCAATTATTTAAAAATTCTATTATTTTATGTATATATGTCTTTATCTCTGACTGTGTGTAAGTGCACATATATGTAGGTTCCCACAGAAGCCAGAAGGGTCCTGAATCCCTGGAGTTGGCTAATGTGGGTGCTAGGATTTAAACCCCAGTCGTCTGATAGAGCAGTAAGTGCTCTTAACTGCTGAGCCTTCTCTCTAGGCTCTCAAATAAAATTTGCTGGTGGATTTGTCAATGGCGGTGGTGGCAGAGGCAATGCCTGATGCTGCCACTCAGCCTGCGAGATTTTCTTATTCTTTAGGGCCTACCACCCAGGTAAACCCAGGTAGGGTAAACCCAGAGTTTTCACTTCACTGCAGAAAAGGATTTCAAGATAGACCAGTTTGAAGCAGAGTTTTTTTTTTTCAATGGATTTTAAATGTAGAGTTAAGTATGAAAGGCACCCAGGGAGAGCATATGAACCACGGGAACACAGGTGCAAGCCTCTCAAAGGAGGGGCTACACTTCACTGACTTTCTAATAACCACATAGGGAGTTTTGTTTGATGTGGTTGTTTGAAGAAGAGCATCCCCAGAGGCTCAGATACTGGTCTTCAGTTGGTGGTGCAGTTTGGGGTGGTTTAGGAGGTGTGGCCTCAGAGAAGGAACTTTGTCACTGGATGAGTTGGGGCTTTGAGATGAAAGCCTTCTACAGCTTCCAGGTCATCTTCTGTGCTTTGTACTTGTTGAGAATGTGAGCTCTCAACTTCCTGCCCCTGCTGCCATGTTTGCTGCCAGGATAGATTCTTATCCCTCTGGAAACACAAACCCAAAAAAACGCTTCCTACTGTAAATTTTCCTGGTCGTGGAATACTATCACAGCAGCAGAAAAGTGACTAAGTCACTTGGTTTTGAAATGATTATCTTTGAAGGATTTCTAAGACATTTAAATGCTGTCACAGTATTGGTCCTGACAGGGATCTTGACATGATAATGATACATGTGGATACAGGAAGTGAGGATCTCTTCACTGTAAACAAAAGCCAATTGTGTCGTTTGTGAGATCCCCAGAAAATATCCTAGAGAGGAGTGAGGCCATTCAGGAGGTCAGACACACCCAGGTCTTACACCCGTCTTATTGCTCTTTTAATTTTCCCATTTGAAAATATTTCTATATAAAAAGTATCATTTTGATATTGGCAACTGTCTTGGTCAGTGTTCTATTGCTATGAAGAGACATTGTGATCAAAGCAATACTATAAAGGAAAACATTTAATTGAGGCTGGCTTGTAGATTCAGAGGTACTAGTTGGTTTTGTATGTCAACTTGACACAAGCTAGAGTCATTAGAGAGGAAGGAAACTCAGTTGAGGAAATGCCTTCTTGAGATCCAGCTGTAAGGCATTTTCTCAATTAGTGATCAATGGGGGAAAGTACAGCTCATAGTGCATGGTGCCACACCAGGGGTAGAGGTCCTGGGTTCTATAAGAAAACAGTCTGAGCCACATGTAGAGCAAAGTCAGTAAACACACACCTCCATGGTTTTTGCATCAGCTCCTGCCTCCAGGTTCCTGCCGTTTGAGTTCCTGTTCTGACTTCCTCCAATGATGGACTATGATCTGGAAGTATAAGCCAAATAAACCCTTTCCTCCCCAACTTGTTTTTTTTTTTTTTTTTTTTTATCATAGTGTTTCATCGCAGCAATAGAAACCCTAACTAAGACAGAGGTTTAGTTCATTATTGCCATGGTGGGACACAATTGGTAACATTCAGGAAGACGTGATGCTGAGAGTTCTATATCTTGATCAGCAGGCCGCAGGAAGAGAGAGACTGGGTCTGGCTTGAGCCTTTGAGACCCCAAAGCCAATCCCCAGTGACACACTTTCTCCAACTAGCCACACACACTCCAACAAGGTCACACCTCCTAATAGTGCTACTCCCTGGTGATCAAGCATTCAAATCTATATGCCTAAGAGTCCATTCTTACTCAAACCAACACAGCAACCTTCACAGGAAATGTTAATCTTGCTGGGCTTCTTGCTCCTCAGATGGCAAGAGGTTTCACCCCATCTCTGAGGGAGGGGCTCCTTTTCCTCCCCACTGCCCCACAGTTTTCCCTGTCTATTTTTGCTCAGAGTGAGTTGGACTTTCTGAAGAAAAGTTGGACTTTCTTGTCAGGTATAAAGACATTTAAAAAATGTTCCCTGTGTTTTGAGTCTTAACAATTGCATGACTATTGGGACCATTGTTTGAAACAAGAAAGATCAGACAGAGGGCTCACAACGAGTGTGTGTTCTTCAAGAATAGATGGTATGTAGGCAGCTAGAGATGGGAGCACGGATTCCAGAAGCATAAATGTTAGGTGCGCAGCTGGAGATATGATCCAGCATAGAGAAATAGGTTCCATATTCTTCCTTTTAAAACCGTGGATCAAATGAACAGGGAGAGGAGCCTCGATAAACAAAGTATTAAAAACCTGAGTTTTGAAATGTGGGAAGGAAGATGAACAGAGAAATCTCGAAAGAAAATACACAGTGAGATCTGAGGGATTTTCCAGCCACAGCTGCAGGAAAGATAAATTAACTCAGCACTGTGTATAGGTCAATTAGAAGAGATCTCTGTATCTGGACAAAGTCAAGTTCAGGGAAGTGTAGGCATGAAGACTCAGCTAGTGTGGGTGCAAACCACAGAGTGAGGTGAGGAAGTAGCTAAAGTGAGCACAGAGCCATGGTTTCTCAGATACATTTCAGAAGTTGGATGAGAAGGGAATGTCTGAAGTCGGTTGGTTCTTACTAGTGTCAGATGAGGATGTCACATCACTCTTCTCTCCTCTCGGAGAAGCCTGGGGTGAAGTAGAATTTGGATTCCTCTTGGTTTGGTCTCCTCACTACTGAGATTACAAGTATGTACCATCACCCCTGGCTCCTTCTGAGTATTAAAGGTAAGGACACAGGACTTGGAATGCGGTATCCCTCATTGCTATAGGGTCAGTCCGAGGGACTTTTGCCTGAGAATTTAGGTTGCATAGAAGAGTTGGAGACAAAGTACGTGGTGTGTGAGGTGGTGAGGGTGTCAAGTGGTCATAGATTGAGATTCAGAACTTTCCTTTATCCTGAAGTTTTGTAGTGGGTAACACAAATCATTCAGCTGTGACAAACTCCAAGTCTTTCCCGCTAAGTACTGGGGAAACCGAATCTGGCATCTGAGATGTGATCTAAGGCCTATGGATTATTATAGGCCAGTTACTCTGTGTTCTGAGGGAAAGATCAAGGTCAAAGGTCAAGTCCTTATTTCATTTTTCAAGGTGAAGAATAGCAAGGGGAGGCATACTGATATTTTCCCTTGCCTCTACCTTTTCTCTCTTCATCTCTACCTCATAAGAAAAATAGGTTAGCATAGGCTGACCTCACCTGAGGAGCAGTACCAACCTCAAGAAAGCTACGGGTCGGTAAGATGAATGTGCACGTGAGACTCAGATGCCCTGTTACCTTAAGTCTCCGTGGAAATTGCTCTGAACAAACATCAATATGTGACCCTGATTGCTCTGATCCAGGACCTCAGTTTATCTGCTAAGCTAGCATTTTCACTGCTGTGACAACTGCCTGGGAACGAACTCTCAGGGGGAAAATTATATGTTTATTCTCATGGCTTCAGGGCCTCGGTCCACCACAGCAAGATTAAGGGCAGAGCCGAGCAGAGCAGAGCTGTTCAGACCGCGGCATCCACCAATGGAGCGAGGGATGAGAAGCACGGGGCGGGGAGAGTAAGAGGTGGGGGGCGGGTGGGATGTGTGCCCGCCTGCCTTTTTCCTTTTCTCCTCTTATTCTGTACGTGCCTACAGCCGGTGGGAAGGTGCCACCCACATCCCACTTGTGGGGAAGGGCTTCTCTCTCATTCTCTTTTGGAAATGCCTTCACTGACATACCCAGAAGAGTGCTGGCAATTAAGATTGTATCTACAAAGTAAGTTATGGGAGAGGAAAAACATCACAAGTCCCCTTTGTTTAACAAGTCGTAGGTCTTATTATGATGTGGTGTAAATGGAGCTGTGGCTCTCAACCTTGGCTGCACGTTAGAATGACCCAGGGGTGCTTTATCACAGCCATTGATCACCAGGCATCCCGGGTGGTACTGGTGTCAGTGTGAAGCCTGCGAAGCCTGCTGGGAAGCTGTAAATCAGAATTCAGATTTTAGCAGGATCCCAGCTCTTTTACATGCCTGTGAGATTGCTGGCAATTGGAACCGGCGAATTTGTTTCTGAAGTGGTATAACCCAGTTGCAACACTAGGTGTCGCTGTAGAAAAAGATGAACGCCGTAAAGAAACTTTGTGGGTCTCCGAACAATGCCCGAGGGAACGATTAAGCACAGGGCTTTTAATAAGACTAAATTCAGACACGAGAGAATGTGCTTAATTTACCCCTTTCCTAGAAAACAATGAAAGTTTATGGTGAAAGCATTTGGTTTCTGCAACTATATCCTTAGATTTAGCTTTCTGCATACTTCCTTGCCTGTGTTACTCTTGGTATTGAAATCATCAGAATTAGATGTAATTCAAGTGCTACCTAAAAGAGAAATGGTTATACTATATTCACTCAATTGCTTTTCATGGAGATACAGGGAGGTCTGGAAAAGACCGATACGAACATTTGGTTTAAAAGAAACAACATATACAATTTGATAACTGTAGGACAAACAAAAACCAACTCAAAATTATGCAAGAAAAATAAAATAAATGACTACAGCTTGAATGCTGGTAATGGTGTCTATAGATTGTGAATGTTATTTTCTTTTGTAAATGATTCTTTGATAATCCCCCTAAACAACCCACAATTCCCACTAAAAACAAAAACCCAAAAATCTTATTTTGCTGTTCTTCTTGAGTTGCCCACAATACACGTTGAACCGGTTCTATCTTCTGTTTCTGTCTTCCCACTTCAGAAACCTGGGCAGAAGCAGCATGCTCACACAGCATAACTGCTGTGTGATAAGGTTGACAGCTGTGCATGTGGTTCAATAAGATTTGTATGGATGCTTATATTTTCTTCAAATTCTATTCTGAGGGGTTTATAAATGGGCAACTTGTGCTGTATGGTTAATTCCATGGCAGGGTCAGTAATTTCTGCTCATGGATATAGACATAATTGAGCCTGGGAAAATATAATAATAAAAAATTATCTCTTGGACCAATGAGATGGCTCAGCAGATAAAGGAGCTTGCTTCAGCCTGATGACATGAGCTTGATCCCTGGAGCCTGAAGAAAGGTGGAAGAAGACAACCAGCTCCTGATGTCCTCTGATGTCCTCATGAGTTATGTGGCACACACACACCCCCGTCCCCATCATGCATCTTTCCACAAAACTAGCGAGAAAGAAAACAGTCTTGCTGTTGACTGAGCATTAAACCAGAAAGTGATGCCCATTTTCCAGGCAATCTCTTAAGAGACCACAGTCTCATCTTTCAAAGTAGTTAAGCAGGCACAACCTGTAATCATTCTGTGTGTGTGTGTGTGTGTGTGTGTGTAAACAGTAACTAGACAGCTCTCTCATGAGATGATTTTGCAGTAGCATTTGCCACCCCCCCAAAAAAAAACTCATCCTAGATCCCTCAGGTAATGGGTTTGCTATCTGTGTTAGTTCAGCTCATCCAACGGAAAAACAAACACCTCCTATCTGTATGACAGATGGAGGTTTGCACTTTGGAACAGAGGTATCCACCAAAGTCAGTCTCCCACAGTCTCAGGGAAACAGAAAGAATGGCACTGTCTCCCTTGATGGTTAACATTTAGAGAGGGCTGTGGGGGTCTGAGAAAGGATATTCCTGTGTCTTAAAGTTGGAACACAGCTCATGCAGCTGTTTAAACACGACCAGTGAGACGGTCCAGTGGGTAAAGTGCTTGCTATGTAGTCTGGAACACACATGGTATAAGTGAAAAACAACTCTTGCAGGTTGTCCTCTGATTTCCAAATCAATAAAAGAAAATACCAAACATTTAAGTGTGCATATAATTTCAAAGCCACAGAAAGAATGTCAAGGTAACACTTTCTAGTCAGTGCTCTGGGAAAAGGAAAGTGGTGGGCGTCTCTTCCTTCACAGCAATGCTGAGAACTTAGGCCTCTTAAATTCGAATTTATCATTTCAATGTTAGTGGTCTCAATAATTCCCAAACTGATTAAATGATGGGAGGCCCTTCTGCAACTTAACTGGCATCTCTTTTCCTCTATTTGGCTTCTATTAAGTTTGGTAAGTTTTCTTCGCAGACATAAAACAGATCAGAGGAGAGGAGGTGAATGTGGGCTTCACTTCCAGAACTGGGGCTTATGGTTAATGCTCAGTTCCTCACCGGCTCCACTGTCTCCAGCTGTGCTCAGACAAGCTCAGACCACCAGTCAGTCCCCATGGATGACAGCAATCACATCCTGCCATCTATCACATGTCACACTTGATGAAGCATGTCCTTGCCTGTCATCATTTTTAACCAATATTTTTAACACAACAATCCCAAGATTCAAGTACTATAATCCATATTTTCTCCAACAGCTGTAGCTCTAGTAGTCATTGGTAGTTTAGATACCACATGTTATAATTTCTATATTGTAGTTTATTTTCCACATATGATTTTAAGCTCTCCCATATGCCTTCTCTCTCTTGAGACAAGATCTCACTATGTAGCCCAGGCTGGCCTGAGATTTGAGATCCTCCTGTTTCAGTCTCTAGAGCTTAAAATTTTATTTTCAAATTAAAATATAGCTGATGAAAATTGTAGAAAAAGGAAAGATGTCTTCTATTGTTTCTTGACATAAAAACACTTTTTACATCACAGGGCATAAAAGATAGTTTATTCTGGTGCCAAATATAAGTGACCATGGCCTGGAAACAGACTCAGGCTACCCCAAATTCCCAATTTCATGAAGTTTATATGTATGTACACACACACACACACACACACACACACATCAGATTGAAGAAAGTCATAAAGTGAACACTTTTCAAATTGGAACCATCAGAGAGAAGGGCTACAAAAGTGTGGCAGTGGGGGTTTGGGGGCCCTGCTATGAAGTCCAGATGCTATCTGATGACATTCTTAGGCTTTGGATTGGTGAAAACTAGAGGCTAGCGGTCTATTAAGCTAATACAAACCCAAAGGTCTCACATGATTTGCCTCAAGGATGTTATGTCAGAAACAGAGGTGGCCAAGGAATGGCTGTAAAGGGGTTCACAGGTAGCCTAAAGTAAACTGTATGTAGGCTCAGGACCTGCAGTGTTTCACCCTCTCCTAACCTGTCAATCAGCCTTTGTAGATGCTCATTGTGAGGCGCAGCCTTTTTGTAGGGATGTTTCAAAGTACATGCATGGCACTCAGTTGCCTGACAGTACAGCCGTGGACTAGCTCTTAATTATGAGTAGAGAATAAAGATGTATAAAATCAGAGGTTGACATCAGGCATGTGTGGTTTAAATATACTGAATGAATTAAATATTCTCTAACACTCGTCACTCAATATTGTTGCCAAGGTTAAAATTATACATCGAAAGAAGCAGATGCAGCTCGGAGGTTTGAGATCTATTACTCAGTACTTATTGCTTTAGAGCTCCAAAATTGTCCCCAAAGCAGCTGATGGGATTGTTTTGTTTTAAAAAATAGAATCAAGAGTGATGTAAAAAATAGTATCCAGAGTGATGTAACCAAATCAAATACTTTTCTTTCTTTAAAAATTTTATTAGGGATGTGCTTCTGAGTTAGCTGGTTATAGGGGTGTGAATATGAGGGCTCAAGTCTCCTCTTCTGACCCACAATGACTCCCACTTTCTGGAGACTCAAGTCATGAGAGCTGCATTCTCCCTGTTTTGCTCTCTATTTTGCCCTAGTTGCTGAGCTATATTCTTTATCAAAGATGAAAATAATACTCCCTATTATCGTGAATACACATCTATATTTTACTATCACTGATCTGCTAAACCAACAGGGCATTCAGTTCCTCTTAACCAAAATCTCAGATCAAAGTTCGCACTTTAAGCTCGTGAATCTTCATATATGTCTGTGTGAGGGTGTTGGATCCCATGGAGTCACAGACAGTTTTGAGCTGCCATGTGGGTGCTGGGAATCGAACCCTGGTCCTCTGGAAGAGCAGTCAGAGCTCTTAACCACTGAGCCATCTCTGCAGCCCCAAGCTCGTGAATCTTAATGTGGTAGTGTGAACCTGAGAGTGTGACCTGGATAGTGTGAACCCGAAATCACAATGGACCAAGAAAGAGAAGGGAAGTTTGCAAGGAAAGGAGATCAATTCTCTGACTCTAGTCTTTTGTGTAGGGACTCTGGTAGTTGAAATAATAACGCAGCTGGGGAAATGAAGCATGAAGACCTGAGTTCAAATCCCCAGAACACACGTTGAAAACTGCCTTGTGAGACTGTGGTGTGTGGCTCAGCCGAAGGGTGCTAGCAGAGCAAGCATGAGATCTTGTGCTCCACCCCAACCCCACCGAATAAGGAAAAAGATAACTGACTGTAACAGGGTATGTCTGTGACCCCCACACTGTGGAAGTGGAGACTGGTGGGTCCTTGAAGCTCACTGGTTTGTCAGTCAGTATAGAATTGTAGAGCTCCAGGTTCAATGAGAGACCTTGTCTAAAATAATAAGTTGAAGAGCAAGGACGTCACCTGTTGCTCTTTGTCATCTTCACATACATGCACACATGTGCACAGACATCTCTTCCCCCATGTTAATGCCTTCATGAACATCTTATGTATATATACACACACACAGAGAAATATGTATATTATTGTTACTATTATTATCATTATTATTTTTATTACTATTAAGAGTTTCCAGGTACGCAATAAAAAATCTAATCTGCAAAGCAGAAGTAATGGAGGTCAAAGTTTCTAATTCTTTGCTCATTTTAGATTTTATTTTATGTGTATGAGTGTTTTTTCTGCATGCATTTACATGCATTAGATGCATGCCTAGTGCTTTAGAGGTCAGTAGAAGGCACCAGAGCCCCTGAAACTGGAGTTACAGACAGCAGTGAGCCAGCATGTGGATGCTGGGAACCAAACCCAGGTCTTCTGCAAGAACACCAAGTGCTCTTAGCCACTAAGCCATATCTCCAACTCTCAAAGTTTCCAATTCAGAGAGCTGAGAACCTATATTTTAAAAATTCCTGCATAATACCATCTTCTGGGCATGAGACAGCCATTGCAAGGACACTCTAAGCAGCTGTGGCTACTTATCATGGGGTCTGCACAAGACTGTCAGCTGTCAGTCACAGACAGGGAGGGGCCCATCTCTGCTGAGTAATTGGCTCCTGACATAGTCTGGGAGAATATCTATCAGTTGTATACACATTGATGGGCCTGCAAGGCTCCAAAGGAGAGTTCCAAATCCTCGATCTCAGAGATGGTCCTGATTAAATTCAGTGGGTCACAAAACAAAACATAACAAAACACAACAGACAGGAGTGTGGGAAAAGAATGTGTAGGGAGTGGAGAAATGGTAGGGGTGGGAGAGAGACAAAGAGAGGTGCCGGGAAAGGGAGAGTTGGTGTGGGAAGTCCTTCTGTATATGTGTTACTTTTATTGGTTAATGAATATAGCTGTTTTGCCAGTGGCTTAGCAAAATAGGGCAAGGCGGGAGTTCCAAGCAAATCGAGGAGGAGAGGGTAGGCAGAGTTAGAGAGAAGCCATATAACCCCACCAGAGAGAGACACCAGATGGTAAGCCACAGCCACATGGAGATACACAGATTAATATAAATGGGTTAATTTAAGATATAAGAATTATCCAGAAATAGGCTTAAGATATTGGCCAAACAGTATTGCAAACAATATGGTTTCTGAGTGATTATTTCAAGTCTGAGCAGCCTGGAAACAAACGAGCAGCCTCCCCCAACAGGGAGTCATTGGAATGCATATTGTACGTGTATTAAATAGTTGAAGGCCAAATTTAATGAATTAAAAAATTCTGATACAGAAAGTTTACTAATCTGAAATGAAAGGTCTAGGTGGAATCACTCTTACCATTTCATAGACTCAACCATTTTCTCTACAATATTTATGTTTATTTACTCTGCTGCCAAATTGAGACACTATCACAAATTGCACTGTGTATCATGTGCAATGGAAGGAACCCAACGCTGACTAATGGGAGCTGGCCGTGACTCTAATAACTACTCCATCTGGGTGTCTGATCCCTTCACCACCTTTAATTCTATTTGACCACTTAGGCTATTACCTCCCTTCTCAGCGCTGCTCTTGCTAGCCTGCCTTTCCTGATGTGCCTCCGTTTGATCTGATTCCCCTGCTGGATTCACATGGGTTGGAAGTGGCACAACTTGAAACACGTGAGGAAGTTTCTGCATGATCTCTCTCAGTGTTGTGCAACATATGGATAAAAGCAACTTAGTTGAAGAAGGACTTCTTGTAGCTTAAGATCCAACGGATGTCATTCTTCTTGGCAGGGAAGGGCTGGTGAGAGGGCTGGCGCACTACATCTGCAGGCAGAGTAGAGAGCGACGGCCACTTGCATCCATATCCTTTTATTCTTTGTTCATTTTTACTCAGTCTAGGACCTCAACCCACTTTCAGGATGGGTCTTCCCTCCTTCGTTCAACAAATGCTCTGAAAACACCCTCGCGGGCATACTCTGAGATGGGTGTTCTAGGTGACTCTAAGTCCAGGTAGGTTGGCAGTGAAGATGTCATGAGAGTTTTCCTACCAGAAGAGGAAGTTCTATTAGCAGACGAGAGAGGGGAAGGAAAGATGTTTGCTGATTTGAAGGAAACAGCAAATATGCAACACCCCACAGTTTCATTTCTTGATAGTTTCCTCAGTATTTTATCCTCCCCACTTTTCCATGCCCTCAAGTAGTCTTTGATCCCCCCTTGCTGGATCTATGTTAACCCAGGCTAATCTACAACTCAACCTGCCTGGGTTGGCCTAGAACCTAAGATCTTCCTGCTTCAGCCTCTCGAGTCCTAGGATTAGAGGCATGTGTCACCACACATAGCTTGAAAATCTGGTATCTTATTAACGAATAAAGTCTGTAGTAAGGGGAGATCCTGCTTTTGGTCCCAGTTCCCCAGCTCCCGCTGCGTTCCTGGTGCCCGGCTAGCTTATACCCAAAATAATTACACGGAAATTGTATTCATTGAAATACTGCCTGGCCCTTTATATCTAGCCTCTTCTTGGCTAACTCTCACATTTTGCTTTAACCCATATCTAGTAGTCTGTGTATCACCACGGGGTCGTGGCTTACCGGGAAGATTCTAACCTACGTCCATCTCAGGCTGGAGATTCATGGCGTCTACCACACTGCCTTCTTTCCAGCATTCCGTTCTCTTTTCCCCACCTATCTAAGTCCTGCCCTATCAAATGGCCAAGGCAGCTTCTTTATTTAACCAATGAAAGCAACCCAAATACAGAAGGACCTCCTACACCAATACTCTACTTCATATGGGAACTCTATTGGTTATTTATTATTGTGTAAAAAGTTATCCTCCCAAATCAGCAGCCTACATCAACAAAAATATGTATCACACAGTGAATATTTCCATGTGAGGAATCTCAGGGTTTGTTGGACATTCTGGCCAGGGCTCAACATAGACTGCATCAGCTGGTGTGACGATGTCCCGTCCAAGCATAAGTACTCACAGGCACTTGCTCTCAGTATGCTCACCAGTTACAAGTCTCTTCATTAACCACTGCACACTGGGAAAAAAGCTTCTTTTACCAAGGTTGAGGTATTCTTTTATAAACATAATATGTACTAATTATGTGAAATAATGGGCTTCGTTATGACATTTTCATACGTGTACATACTTTGACCATCTTAGCTCATTATCTTTTCTTGTTTCTACCCTAACTAGTCCCCTTCTACTTTCGTGGATTCTTTAAAAAATTCTGAATCGTGCATAAGGGAGGCAATGTGGTATTTGTCTTTTGGTGTCTGGTTTATTTCACTGAGCAGAGTAACCCCTGGTTCCATTCACTTTCCTGTAAACAATGTGATTTTGTTCTTCTTTATGATCAAATGATACCCCATCCAGTATATACACACTGCATTTCTTTATCCATTCATCTACTGATGGGACCTATGCTGATTCTGTACCGTGGCTGGAATAGTGTCACTTCTGCCTGCTTTCCTTGGTCATACGCTGAAGCATGTGGGAAGAGACTGCACAGGAAGCTGGTTACCACAAGCACCCTTTCTTTATGATCAGGCAATTAAGTAGTTTATACCTTGTTTAAATAAGGGCTGAGAAGATGGCTCAGTGAGTAAAGTACTCACCAAGCAGGTATGAGGACCTGAGTTCAGATTCCAAGCACCCATAAATAAAAGATGGGTGTGGAGGCACAGACCTGTGACCCTAAAGCTGGGAGGGATGGAAAGAGAATAATCAAAATGGGGAGTTCTAAGTTCAGTGAAAAGTGATAGAGAAAGATACTAGAAGTTAATCTCTGGCTTCTACACACAAGCACAGACGAGTGTATCCACACCCACACACATACACCACACCAATATCCACACACAAGAGTTTAAGTAATGTCATATTAAAATTAGTTTTGTCAACATTTTCTTTTTGTGTATGTTTCAGGTATTGAATTATTCTCTAAAGAGCATACATTTATTAAAAACTTTAAACAGATATCTATGTGCATATACATGTGTACATATATGTACCTGCTTGTCTGTATGTACACTGCATAAGTGCAGGTCCTGGAGAGGGTGTGGACCCCCTGGAATGGAGTCATACAGTTTTAGACCACCTGATATACATGCTCGGACTCTAACCTGGGTCCTTTGCAAGAGTGGGAAGTGCTCTTAACTGCTGAGCCATCTTCCTACCCCCGTGTAGTAAGCCTTTATATGTTGTAGTAGTTAAAAGAAATTTCTGCAACAAACAAAGATGATATTTAAGAGTAAGAAAACATGTCAAAAAAACCCCACCCACCAACAACTAAGAATAAAGCCAGGTGTGATAACAGATGCCTTTAATCCCAGCACTTGGAAGGCAGAGGCAGGTGGATCTCTGAGTTTGAGGCCGGCCAGGTCTACTTAGTGAGTTTCAGAACAGCCAGGGCTACACAGAAAAGCCCTGTCTTAAAAAAACAAGACAAAGCAACACCTTCCCCCCCAAACCTCTAAAAGTAATTATTGAGAAATCAGATGATTAATACAAATAAAATCATATCCTGGCTAAAGGGGTACTCTTTATTCTCTAAGAAAACTTGGAGAGTTTATTACACTCCCATTAATACAAGGAGAAAGACATATGGATGGTCCACTCTGGCAATGTGCCTGAGTCTTCTTAAATCCCTTCTGATTTTAATCCGTTAAGACAGGCAGGCTTGACACAAGCTGCTCCTGTCTTTTGCCTTTGTGTATTCTGTTCTTGGTCATCTCTAATGTTTTGAGAACTTATGTGGCTTTTGTTAAGTGCAGCTCAGAAGTACTGGCCACATTCTGGTTTGAATGCTACCAGAGTAGAGTTACCTCTCAGAACCTGGGAAGGAAGTTAGTTTTTATTCCACAGGTGACCAAATATTCAGATGTGGAGCTGGAGAGATGGTTCAGTGGGCAAGAGCACTGGCTGCACTTCCACAGGACCCAGGTTTGATTCCTAACACCCATATGGCAGTTTACAGCCATCTGTAGCTCTGGTCCAGGGGATTTAATGTCCTCTTCTGGTCTCTGCAGGTACTAGACATGTACCTGGTATACCTGATGTACAGACATACATGCAGGCAAAACGCCCACACACATAAATTAAAATAAATAAATATTATGAAAAATTAAGAAAATCTGCAGATGTTCAAAGTTCTTTATTAAAATGGGGTAGCCTTTGCATGTAATCTACATATGTCCTCCCTAGCACTTTAATAAAGTTCATTGTTCATTACCGTAGCAGAAAGGAAAATAGAGCTTGTACAAAGGTCAAGGAGTAAGTCACAAAACAATCCCACACCAGTTTGGAATTATGATTAATAAAAGGGGTATTTATTTAAGGGAAAAACTTACAGATCACTGTCCTAGACAACAGCCCTCTGCACGACCAGGAAAAGAGTCTGGTAGCCGGAAGTGGAGTCTGAAGCAAGAGAGGGAGCACACAGCTACCACTGCTCTTTCAAGCCAAAGAGACCACGCCCAAGTTGGCTGGTATCTTAAAGGCTATTGGCTGGAGGAGCAGAAGGAGTTCCCACAGCACAAAAGAAAGAACTGTGGTCAGCTTACAGTTTAGGAGGCTCAACGACCAATTGACAAAGGGCCACTTGTTGTGAAGGACCCCTTGGCTGTGTGTATCATCATATGTTAGGTGACACTACAATGGGAGTGTATGTGAGAAGAAGAGAAATGGCATCATAAAATGGGAAGTTAAAGCTGGTTCAGGACTTGGGCTCACTTTTATAACAAACAATTCTTGCTAGAGCTCTAGGTTCCACAAGTATCTCTTCAGTTCCTTCTGCACATGTCCCCAGTCGTTAAAGACCCTCCACTTTAGTTCCCAGAAGGATCTGATGTCCTCTCTGTTCTCTGAGGAAACCAGACATTCCCAGATGTATATGCAGGCAACACACCTGCATCAAAAAATAAAAATGATAAAAATATTAATATTATGATTTATTTATTTAGTGTGTGTGAGAGTGATATGGATGAACATGTAGAGGTCAGAGGACATTTACTTTAATTTCTGTAAATGTGGAATGTGCTCCCACAGCACCTTCCCCTTTTGTTTAAGTAAGAGAGTTCCAAACCCAATACAAAACTATACACAGATATAAAGTATAATTAGAATTACAACCAGTTTAAACAATATTAAGCAAGGAATGTATGCTAAATATTTTATTAAACATTTTATCCTAAGGAGTCTAAGTCTTGTATAGGAAATGGCTTGGCTGGATCATAGGAGTACAGTAACTATGACTATCTAATCTTCAACCCCATCGAAGGCCTGAGAAGAGAGATAATATTACTTGAGCAGGCAGGAAGTACAATCAAGCAGCTTCTAAAGTGAGCAATATATGATGGAGACAATTAGCTACCTGAGCAATCGCCCAAAGTTTCATTTGTAATGTTGAAGCCACCAACTTTGGCTAAGGCCTAGTGTAACTGACTTTTCAGAGGCAGAAAAAATTTCAGAACAGTCTTACCCTGTCTTGGCAAGATTTGACAGTCTTTTTCCTTGTGTCATGCTTATCCATTTCCAAATACCATGTACTTTGTCAGTGGTTGAGGTATGGGCAGTTCCTTGCCCAAAGGCCAATTGTGCCAAGAAGAAAACAAACTCTGAGTGGAGTGTCTTCGGTGCTTAACATTCTCTCAGGAATAGATTGGTGCTGTCAGGAGAAATCATGTCTTATGTCAACAGAACCTAAATTATTTAAATGCCATGTTCTACAGATCCTTGAAGTGGTTGAAGATTACCTATCTAGGCAGAATACCATCTCTATGTATCTAAAGAACCTAATTGATCTGACTGTAAGTACAACAAACATGAACAACTATTGACCTATAATATTTAATACCTGTGTAACTTAAAGACTAAAACATCATGTCAGAATATTAAATAATCTGTAAACAAATATGCAACAAATGAGGACAATGACCTCAAAATGTAAACAATGTATAAGTATCTTGATCAGAGGTAGGAGTAATACATAATGCAATATGAAAATATATTCTAAAAGTTGTATCAATATCAAAATGTCCTAAACAGAGGTAGAAACATGCATATATACAATCTAACAGAATAACTTTGCATAGGTATACAAATGATGTAAACAAAAATAACAAATATAATTTGAACTTGTATCAATATACAAAAACTATACCAATGTAAATTACCCATAAATAATAGCTCACAAGTTTTCACTCTATTACCCACTATTATTATCCCTTTTTTTACACCTGCACCAAAAATAAAAATGATAAAATATTAATATTATGATTTATTTATTTAGTGTGTGAGTGATATGGATAAATGTGGAGGTGAGAGGACATTTAATTTAATTTTCATAAATTTTATTATAAAAAATTTGTGGATAAAAAAATTGCACACAGACATTAACCAGATCAAAAGTCTATACATCTCAGTGAACTTGTATACAATTAGAAAAGTCATTCTGAAGCTGTAAAGCAGCATATTGGATCTCACTTTTTTTATATGTATGTATTTTTTATGTTATTACCCACCATTTCATATAAAAAAAATTCATGATGGTTGCCGGGAGGCAGAGGCAGTCGGATCTCTGTGAGTTAGAGACCAGCCTGGTCTACAAGAGCTAGTTCCAGGACGGGCTCCAAAGCCACAGAGAAACCCTGTCTCAAAACAAAAAAAAAAATTCATGATGGAATTAGGAACAGAAAAAGCAGGCAAACAAGCAAGCAAGCAAACAAAACCCCAACAACTAGAACAAAGCTGTTTTCTCCTACCACGAGGACCGCGGGGACTGTATTTTTGGCTTGGCAGTATTGCAAGCAGCCTCACCCAGTGAGTTATCCTTGGCCCTAGTGATACTTCATAAACTGCTTAAAGCAGTCATGTATCATAGGGTCTGACTCCAAGGGAATAGAAAACATGCCACCATGTTTTTAAAGATTATTTGGTGATCATGTAGTGAATTAAACTGTGAAGACTCAGGGAAGAGCAAGAATTCTGTGCTAGCTTGTGAAGACCTGTGGCTCTGTGTGCATCCTCTGCCTCACTGTACTTTGGGATTGCGTCATAGCCATGGTTTTGTTCCTTTCTTGAGCAGGCTCAGAGAGCTACGTAACAGACACTAACAAAACACTATTGTTTACGTATGCCTTGGGAACTAGGTAACACTAGTTCAGAGAAGAAACTATGTAACACTTGTTCACAGAAACATCTTAGCCTTTCCCCCGCTTTCCAGGATTCTTCAAGTTCTGAAGATCTCAATGAGTTTTAGTCTATCGTCTTTCTTTGTAACAAAATCTGTGACACTGGATTATTGATTGATTATCTGGGGGCTGGATACAGGTTTTCAAGAATGTAAGGCAAATAAGTGGAAAATTTAGAAGGGGGTAGAAGTACAAGAAAGGGTGTGTTAGAAAAAGCAGAAATCTGTGAGCTCAGCGTTCCCAACTTTATGTTACAGTCACTAGGGCCGTGCCATGCATGTGCTACCTTCATGACTTCTAAGCCTCATTACGTCCCAAGAAGTCCTATTGCCAAATATTACCACTGTATGAAGTTGGGGACCATGTTGCTCTAATACATGAACTTTTAGGGACACGGTGGAAACATAGCCCACACTAGCATCTCTGGCAGCCCTGCATATGGGTAGCCTCTCTACTTTGCGGCATGTGGGTGCATCTCCGGAGAAGGGAACTAGAGAAACAGTGCACCTCTGAGTGTTCCTTTCAGCTTGTTTTCTTCTGAAGAGCTGGACACTTGACCCAAGAACAAGGTCAGGAAGCACGTGGCTACAAAGGGCTTCCTGTTTTCTGAAGTCTAGTATTTCAGGTGTGGATTATCCAAAAAAAGAATTAAATGTAGGCCATCATGTTCTCTTTCCTCATCTTCTCTTCATTTTCATTGAAAGAGCTAAATGTAAATCTTGTGTTCGAATCAGCACCTCAAGTTTAACCAGTTGCCTTTAGTCCTTAAAGAAAGGACGTTTGCTCATTTCCTTGCTTCCCTCTGAGAAATACTCAAGTGAAAAGGCTTTATTTATTATCTATGTTTTTTCTAGACTGGGTTTTTCTGTGTAATAGCCTTGAAGACCAGGCTGGCCTTGAATACACAGCTCTACCTACCTCTGTCTCCCCAGTGCTGGGATTAAAGGCGTGTGCTACTACCGCTCGAGAAGATTTTATTTTTGTGTTTTGGATAGTTAACAATGATGCAAAACGTGCGTGGCTATGCCTGTTGGCCAACAAAGTCGGAGCTGGAATTCCAGAAAAAGCAGAGACCACCCATAGCTTTTGTTCAGCCTGATGATAACTGCGGCTGTGGTAAAATGGGCGTTTGCTGAAAATCGCTGTTGACTTTTTAGGGTTATCTTTCTTTGCTTGCTTTCCTTGTAAATGTCTGGAGTCAGTAGTTGTCCTGTGAGCTCACCATTGTCACGCGGATCCTGTTTTCATCCCAAGAACAAAGCCTTTCTGCTTGGTGCTTATCACTTTCTGTGTTCTTTCTCATGGCCCTGAGTCCTCTGTGGGTAGAAGGTCAAAGGCTTGGAATAGAGTTCGATAAAGCAGCCAGGAGGAGTCTTACTGCTTTCTTCTGGCTTCCGATAACCACATATGATCTTGAGTTTAGCTGGTCTTAGAATTATCTAGGGTACGAAGCTAAGCTTGAGAAAAATGTGTGTTTTCTCAAGGCTCCTGACCTCTTTCAGCTCTCTTCAGTGATCTGAAATTCAGTGGCTGAGCACAGCTTAATCATTGACACTAGGAACCAAGTACAAGTACCTGCAGAGCTGGCAGTGCACATGAGCGGTAGTACATGCTAGCCCCCTTCACGCTCAGCAAAGCCTACTCCGTAGGAACTCAATTTCTGGGTGGTACAGTTGGAGGTCTGTGATGTTCGGCCACTAGGACCAAGCCTGCCCTGTACCAGAGCTTGGATCTTGAGTTCAGGCTTTTTGAACTCTAGTTTTAAAAATTGGCACACTACAGGACATTGCAAGATTGGTCACCTTCCTCCAGAAATCTCAGGACAAGTCTCCACGTGCAGCATATTAAAGAAGAATGAAGCATTGGGTTCAACTTCAGGCCGCATCATCTCACTTAGGTATGTGGCAGGGCAAGTCTGGGAGTCTTTTGGAGGTTCAGTATCTGCCCTGTCAAATTTGGTTACATCTAAGGCCCCTTTGAGGCCAAGTCTTTGGTATGCCCTGATTCTAAATGAAGGAAACAGGGAAGGGTTGGGCCCTTTAGCTCCTGGCCCAAGGGAAGACTAATTCATTGAAGAAAGAATGATCAGACTTCCCATCATCCTTGGAGGCTAAGCAGGATTCTGCATATGCAGATGAGAGATACGTGCTTGTTAAGGCAGAGCCATCTCTCCAGTTTAGGCATTTAAGTAATGGTCCTGAGTGGGCTGTCTAATTTAACCCACTCTATAGTAGGCTATTGCCAGTCCATTTGCTACTGAGAAAACTGTTGCTCAGAGAATTTAGGTCAGCTGCCCGAAGTTATTCATCTGGTGAAAGGCAGAGTCAGGGTTGTCCCTCGGTTTCCTTGATTGCCATCTCCAAGCTGTTTTACCATAACCGTGTTTTAGTAGCTAGGAACGAAAACACATGCTTCCATCAAATTCATTGTGTGGGTTTGCTAACAGACTATTTGATCTAAATGACCTGGAAGATGTGTTCATGAATTCCTAATTCTAAATGGGTCCTTTATTCATTTTGCATCCTGCTTCGTAGGTCTCCACTGGCTTTGGGAGGGAACAATGTGATAAATTAAGCCATAGCATTCGGACTTTTCCCCTCTACCAGCCTGGCTTGTGTATTGCATTTCCTTCCCTTTGTGGTGCCAGCAGTGATGGGCTTCAGATTTTCCTGTTTTCCCTTCCACTGTTGACATATAGAATTTTAGCCTCTTAAAATGTGACACTCTTGCTGGGTGGTGGTGGTGCACGCCTTTAATCCAAGAATTTAGCAGGCAGAGGCAGGTGAATCTCTGTGAGTTTGAGGCCAGCTTGGTCTACAAAGCAAGTTCCAGGGCAGCCAGGGCTATACAGAGAAACCCTGCCGCGAACAACCAAAAAACCTAAACAAACAACAACAAAAACTGAAAACAAAAACAAAAAGCGACACTCTCTTTCCCCTCCTCTCTCTGTCCTTCTGAGACACAACATTTATTGTGCAGGCCTGGTGGATTCAACCCTCCTTTCCCAATCTCCCAAGTACTTAAATTCCAGCACTTTTCCTTGTTAGGAGAGTATCCAAGTCCCAGTTTGTTTACCCCAGAGGCTCAAAAGATGCTCTTGTTTTCACAGTCTCTCTGCAACACCACATGACTGCCTGTTAGCTGTCTCTCCCTTTAACAATAGGTATCTTGTTTGGGGTAATTAGCTCTAAGGAGCGTTTAACTGGTAGAGTTTCAGGTTTTCTTCCCCTCTCAGTTATTTTCTACACTACACAAGGCCAGTAGCTCAGGTCTCTTAGTTTTTAAATGTTATCGAAAAGTAATGGCTTGTTAGTTACTCTACTGAACTAGTTATTAGTCTAGATTAGCCTGTTCACCGGTTACCTTTCCTGGCTTATGACCCCATGAGAGACTGAGATCCATGTTTATCAATTTCCTGTTTTCATCACAGGATCAGAATATGATCTTAGGGTGGTGCTTCCTCCTCTGAGGTCTGAGGAAGAGGAAGGGTGATTCCCAAGAGGAAGCAGAAACTTATGCCAAACTTAGATGTTGGTTCATCCTGTCTCACTGGATATGGGGCGGCATTTTGAGTATAAAATTTTGGATCTTAAATACTTGGGAACCTGGGGGAGGAGAGGAATGGTAGGCAAAATCTGGGGCCAGGTTGTCTTGTGATAGTCAGGGTTAGAGAGCCTGTGGGCCAGATCCAGACAAGGAGTGCAGAGGTGGCTGTCCTAGCACACTGGCCTGTCGGGGTACCCTTATATCTGGTGAGAGGTTTCTCTTTTAATTTCGTACAAAGTTACAAACTCCAGGTGGGTTGATTGTCTAATGAATGAGTGTTTCTACTTCTCTACGTCATTTCGGATACTTGCATATTTATTTTGCTATACGAGGGGGAAAGTTGTGAACATAAGCCAAGACACATTTAATTTCAAGACAACCCAGACAAGCAACTCAGGTCAGTACAGGCAACTTGCAGGAGCCTGGTCAAGTCTCTGATACTAAGTTTCTTCCAATGGGAGAGTGAGAGAGAACAACGGTTCTGTCTCTGTTACAAATATTCTCATTCGTACTTTGCAGTGGTGATGGAGAGTCTGCTCTTTGTCCCCGGTGTTGTAGACCATGGGGCTTCTCGGTGGGCAAGACAGACAAGGACGCTGCCATCAAGGCCCTTACATCACAGTATGTGTTTTCTCAGTGATAGTCTTCCCTGGAAATCCAATAGGGAAAATAAACAAAGAAGGATGAGAACAGGGGCTAAAGTTCTGCTTGCTTATCCCAGCTAAGCCCCAGTGGACTTTGGAAGATCTGCTAGAAGGCTGCAACGAGAAGTATCTTCACACCTGTGAGGGACACAAGCTGAGGTCCTGAGTGATTCCCAAGTCTGCAAGTTCTCTGTGTGCTTGCTGCTCGAGTCGCTGCACAGGCAGCCATTACCAGCTGAAGCAGCTATGATGAGTGCTGGACTCGAACCCACAGTTGCCCTGCATCTAGCGGGCCTCAACCTTTCTGAAGTTGCACCCCTTTAATCCAGTTCCTCATGTTG
The DNA here is from genome assembly GCA_004026605.1 of Ondatra zibethicus. Classification (NCBI taxonomy): domain Eukaryota; kingdom Metazoa; phylum Chordata; class Mammalia; order Rodentia; family Cricetidae; genus Ondatra; species Ondatra zibethicus. The sequence continues at coordinate 84,237 of PVIU01003795.1, read as the reverse complement.
TAATGACCTCCAACCATAAAGTTATGTCATTGCTACATCATGACTATAATTTTGCTACTGTTATGAATTGCAGTGTAAATATTTTCAGAGATAGAGGTTTGTCAAAGAGGTCGTGACCCACAGGTTGAGAAATACTGTTCTGGAACTTTGTCCCGGGCTTACAAGGCCCTGCTTGTACAAAGGCAGTATGGGGGTCCCTTCTTTTCTTGACTCCTTGGAATTATTCTGAGGCAAGGCTTTGGCTAGACTCTAATGGCTGATTGGCTTCCCTCGCTGCCGCTCCTGTTGGCCTTCTCCTTACAAGTCTCCTCTGTGGACAGTCCCTTGACAACTCCCTACCCAGGAATCCCTATGTCAGAACATGCTTGTGGAGGACACAGCCAAACTCATCTGTCTTATCATTGGTTCCATATAATTCATAAATAGTAAAGAAACGTAAGGATAATAGAAACAAAGCAAAACAAAACAAAACAAAGGATAAACCCAAAAGGCTTTATGTAACGTCGTGAACATTCTATCTTACAACTGACCCCAGGAGACACAGAATTGGGAACAGTGTCCTTGGGCTCTGACTACGCCTTTTACTTTTCACTGAAGCCCAGGTGACTTGGTGAGCAGAGGTACTGACAGTTCTCTCTGAGCTGGCCTCTTCTCAGTGCGTAACGTGGACACTGTAGTTCTTTACTCATGCTTTCAAGAGACGGATTAAGATTCACATGAGATTGAGCAACAGATGAAACGTAAAGATTTAGAAAACATTGTCACTTTTTGGTTTTAATTCCCTTGAGTACTTGAAATGCGTGCCTATAGTCATATTTTAGTTCCAGAGACAAGGCAGAAATGCATAAAACACAACAATTTTGTTTTTCATAAATTATTTTAAAATGATTGTAATGAAGACTAGGGCTAGGTGGGGGTTTTGTTTGAAATGTTGTTTACATTGCAGTAAAAATATGTTGGTGCTTTGCACATCTGTGCTTTGTCAGCACTGTGGTTAGTGGAGACCGTCCACAGGAATAGTGTGGCTTTCAGAAGAGAATTCAGCACAAGCTGGAAAACTTCTTCATTTCATTTTCCTGAGTTGTCTTAGGAGAAAAATGTGAATGTGTGTGTGTTCACAACAGCGTGCATACATAGCTGGCCCTCTGTATCCCTATCCGCGACTCCATAGGTTCCCATCTGTGCATTCAGGTAACCACAGATGAAAAATATTAGATAAAAACTGCGAATGTTCTGCTCATGTTCAGATTTTTTTCTTACCATCATCCCTTAAACAATACAGTGTAACAGCGATTTAGATCACCATGGGTCTTATAAATGACCTAGAGATGATTTTAAATGCCTGGAAGGATATGCATGGGTTATCTTCAAACGAATTCAGTGGTGTTTTACAGAAGGGCTTTGAGTATCTATGGATTATGATGTCTGTGGAAGGTTGGGGAACAGATCACCCTCAAATACTACAAGATGACTGTATGCGTGTTTTGAATGGATATGTATTTGTGTACCTGCTTGGAAACGCTCACATGTGTGAGTGTACATATACATGTATGTGTATAAGTGCATTTACCTGTGTTTTATATATATATATGTGTGTATGTGTGTGTGTGTCTGTAAGTGTGAGAATGTGTAAAGAACTAGAGGCAACAGAATTCGGGTGTAGCCGTGGAGTCTTCCAGTCTCAAGTAAGGTCTTGGTCAGTGTGTGTTTTCAGCGTTGTTTTCTTAGACAGCAGTAAGCATCCTGAGGCAGGCAATTTGTAGAGGACTTCTCACACAAGCTCCAGTAACTTAGTAGACTTCAGAGTTGGGATCCAAGTTGAAGTCTACTTTTGAAGTGTCTCACTTCCGGAAAGACTTTAGGATCATTCTCATCTTTGAGCTATCAATAGGGCAGTTCCTGGATTATATAATGGGTTGAAGAAAATTTTATACATTTGTGTAAATGGTAATGTGTCTTCTCACTGCTTAGAGTCCTTCCCAAAAACACATGGAGGAATTTGTCACAAGGGAGAAAGAGCAGAGTTTATTGGAGAATAATTAAGAAGAAAAGCATGATATAAAAATAGGCAACAAATAATAAAGGGTGATGAGGCACCCAGAAGAGGGTACAGAGGAGAAGGGCTTTAGTGCTAGGACTGAAGGGAAAGGGAAGGGCACCATCTCCAGTCAGAGGGGGAAGGCGAGCTGCACCCAAAGGAGCGGTGCTTGATGGTCTTGGTGGCCTTCAGCAAAGGAGTGTAGCCACTCCTGGGCACACCTCCAAGCCAGGCAGCACCCGACCTGATTTCTCCTACTCTTCTCTTTCGACCTCTTGCCCGTGCCTTGCATGGGCAGAGCTAATGAGCAGTGTGCAAAGTAAAGAAACCTCTTGGGATACAGGCATGGGAAAGGGTAGAAAGGATGGGGAGGAGACCTGGAGAGGGGTACATGGAGATGGGGGCATTCTGCAGGATGCTGGCTGATTGAAAATGAACTAGTCCTCCCTTAACAAAACTGTAAACTCAGTAAGTAGGATAGTGCGAGGGTTAGAGCTTGGCTTCTAATCAGACAACGTTTTAGTGGTGAAGATCAAATGGCAGCTCAGAAACAGCCTAGAAATAAAATCCTTACATGTAATATGGCTTTTATGTACTAGGAGGTTAGGGACCCCAAACCTAAGGATTTGTAGTATCATTGTTGTTTCTTTCTATGATAAGGTTCAGGCAGGGAAATGCAGATCCTGACCCTAACGTTATTCAGTAACACAATATCCTTGTGGCATAAATTATCACCAGCAACAAAGAGACCCCATTTTATATAGTAGCAATGAAGAGAGGGAGCCCCCTACCCCTCCCTTCCCCGTGTGCCACACGAAGCATGGAGTCCTGTCATCCTAAATGCTACCAAACAACTGGCAATAAAAAAGGATAAACCATAAAACTTGGTAGCACAGAGCGCCTGCTAGTGAAATTATGAAACCTAAGTCGCGGACTTAATGTGTTTAGCAACTGAGTAAACATCATGTGGCTACGTGTGTCGTGTATATGTGTAACACTTTTAAAGGTTAAAAAACCAGGTTGGGGTTATAGAGCTCCGTGAAAGAGCCCTTGCCTAGCGTGCATGAGGGCCTGGCTTTAATGCCAAAGCCACTGAAAACCAAGTTGAATAAGGAGGGAGGGTGGGGCGCACCGCTCTCACAGATCTGATCCACCCCTCGTCTCAGCGAGTCTTTGCTATGATTTCAGTTTGCAGTGGGGGCGTCCAGGCGAGAGTTGTCGGGCTCTTGTCTTCTTGGTCCTGGGACCGCCTTGGTACCGGGAAACCCCTGTTCCCTGCAGGCAGAACACTCTCCGAGCCCAAGTCTCGGTCTTTGAGAGCAGACAAGAAGAAATATCCTCCTCAATTTTGTGGCTCAATCTCAATTGAAGCTCCGTGTGGGGAGTAAAGAATTGACGCAAATTCCTAGCTGAAGGAAAGAAAGCGTGAAAAGAATGGTTTGGAGTACGTTTGGTTTTTGTTTTGTTTTTGGAAAACAAGATTTTTGACATTCAGAGAACACCTGATAGTTAACTGCCAAGCACATAGCTTAATGGTGGAGCATTTGTATAGCATGTGTGAGGCCCTGGGCTGGGTTCCAGCATGGCGGGGGGGGGGGGGGGGGGGGGCTGAACCCAAACAAACAAACCAAAACAAGAAACAAAACAAAAACAAAAGTCTGTAAGAGTTCAAGGTTCTGATTTGGATTTTCTCAAAATTAGAAGAAAAAAAAAAAAAGATCATCCGACCAAGAAAGAAAGGTTAACTGACTTTCTCAAAGGAATCAGTTCTTCAAAGTAAAGAGTTTGTCTGAATGAGGGGCCAGTGTGTGCTTCAGTAAGAGCCTTCCCTAGGAATGCAGGAGGTTTCGCAGGAAATTGAATTCCTCTGCAGAGCAAAACCTACCGGAGACGGAGTTTCTAAGTTCCTCTAAAACGTAAGCAAGAGGGAAGGATCTGTCTGGCGTGGTGGTGCACACCTGTACTGAGGCAGGAGGATAATGCCTCAGTCTGTCTTTTTAAAAAAAAAAAAGTGTTAAATGGATCAGGAAGCGGTGCACTGAACAGGCTGTTCCCGTTTGCCTTTGTTTCCAGAAGCTTCTGTGTTGCTGTTTGAAAAGGGTGCCTTTTAAGTGTGTGCTGTAAACAGTGCCCCCACAGGGAGAGCTGACAAACAATGCATCACTCGCTACTGATGTATTACTTATTTTTTAATAAGTGCACGCAGCTAGTCTCTAAGGGCCCGAGGACACACAGTGACTGCCCAGAGGTCAAGGGTCAGTGATTTAACGCCTAGCTTTTGTTGGAGTACTACAGGGAGATGATCTTCTTCTCCACAATCAGGGGCCTGACTAGAAAGAGATCACTCCGTACTCAGGGGACTATTTCAAAACCGCAGCTGCAGCTTCTCTTCCGGACTTCTTCGCCAGTAACTGGAGTCAGCAGGTTGATGCCTTAAGCCTGGAATTCCTCTAGATTGTGGAAACGATACTTTTAAAAACTGTGATTTTCTTTTTATGCTTGAGAGGGTTTTTTTTTTAAATTAAATTGCGTTTGTTTTGTTTTATTTTTCCTCTTCATTTTTACTAGTTCTTTGAGACCCTCTCATGATACTTTTTGATCATATTCAGTCCTCCCCCAACTCCTCCTAGGTCCACCCTCCCTTCCCTATCCAACAAACTGTGTCTCCCAAAAAATAATTATTTATTGGTGGTTTAAAGTGTAAGTCTTAATAATGAAAAAACTGAATGGGAGAAAGCATTTTGGATTAAATGCTAAAACACAGCTTCCTTTTGGCTCTCTTATGAATTAACTCATTTAGCTACTGACAGCTGAAAAAGAGCCAAAAGAGACTTGGCTGGGCCTGCAGGAGAGGGAGGAAGGCAGGGAGCCAATGCTGTGGGCACAGGCAGGTGGGAAGAAAGCAGGAGGAGACAGGCCTAGCAGGAGGAGCTGCAAGGCTCCAGGTCTCCCTGTTTACTGTGCCTTTGCAGGGAGGGATCCTCCATCATTAACCCAGTGAGCCAGTTTCCTTCCTGGCTTCAGGGGTCTCTTCAACCTCCATGGCCAGCAGAGCAATGGTCTATGGGAAGCAAGGAAGCAGTTCAGTTCAACATGACTAAGTAGCCAGTGTTGGTTTAAACCTGGCCCCCAATAGTTTATTTTAGATGTGTTTAAGTATAGCACAATTTAGTGAAAACTTATTCTGGTGAATAATTAACTCAATCTTATGTGCACAATAAAGCATACAGAAATCTCTTTGAGGAACAGTAAAGATTGGGTGTGATTACACTGAAATCTTTTTAAGTATGTGTGACACTTTCTATAAAGACTGACTGACTGAGGAAAAACAATGGTCTGTGGGAGGGTCTGGTGTGGTCTCCGGTCACACAGATAGCACAAAGGTCACCGGGCTAGAAGGCGCGTCCATCTGCTCCTAGCCAGGCTAGAATGCATGTCCATCTGCTCCTACCCTTCTGGATGAATAATAGGTATCTTCCCTTGAAAAATAATGATCACACTTCAGGTTCCCCTAAGTATCTGTGAGCACAAGAATCTCTTTGCCACGCAATTCCTATTTATTTCCTCTCTGTAGTTGGTGCACACACCGCTATTGGCTGTTGCCCTTGGTTGCCTACTCCATCAACAACTGACCTTTAAGTTTTCCCTGTACTGTTCTTCGAGTTGCTGACTGAGGCCCTGTGAATAAGAAGTGATGGATGAGTAAAACAGGCGATAGTATTAACACATACGCTGTGTGCTCACGTGGGGTTGTTTGGCAACTAGGGGTGGTAGTTAGAGACTGAGCTCATACAGAAGCTCTGAGAAATCAATGGTCTTGTAGATAAATGAGAAAACAAAGGAAAAGCACCTTGGCCTTCCATGGTAGCTCAAGCTACATGAAGGAATCCTTTGTGGGTGACCAAAGGAAGATAGAGACCAGTTATCTAGGTCTGCTATGAGTATCCTTCTGTCCTTTTCTCTGAGTTGATGAAGCCTAGAGTTGTCCTCAGCCTTTGGAAAAACAAACCTAAAACAAAACTGAAATAAAAAAAATAATTACTGGTCTTCCTGACAGAGGGGGAGGTAAAAGAATTTTACTTATGTCTGTTTTATAAAAATTTGCTTCATCCTACAGCAGTTAGTAACTAAAAGTGGCATGTTTTAGGGCAGTGCTTTCTGCTGCTTCCTCTGAAAGGGAAAATTCTGTAACATTCTGGTTTTCTTACATGTAAAGAGCAAACAATAATAGACCTCAGGCCTGCTGAGGACACTGGAATAGTTCATTCCAAGCCCTTGGGACCGATACAGCCAACAGCCAGTGCTCAGTAAATGCAACCAAATTTCCAACTTAGGAAATCCTTTAAATTTCCCTCGTGGAGGGTGAGGGAGGGCGAGGGATGGTGAGGGACAGTGAAGGAGGGTGAGGGAAGGTGAGGATTTGATCACTGACTTGAGGGTGAGGGAGGCCATAGATATAACATTCTAATAAAAGGTATTTCTTAGAATACTCTTCCTTTTAGAAATTCCTGGAGATTGTTGCGCTTAGTGGCAACAACTAATTAGAAAAGATTCAGTAGAGGCCTTACCATCAAATATCACTCATTAGTTGGTTTTGCAGGTAAAGATTCTTACCTCCAAACACGATTACCTGAGTTTGAGCTCTAGGATGCACACCGTGGAAGGAGAGAACCAACTCCTGTAAGTTGTCTTTTGACCTCCACACTCAAACCACGGCAGGTGAGCTACACATATGTGCACATACACAAAATAAATACATAAAATGTAATAAAAAGGAGAATCACACACACAGGAAGGCTTGCTTCATGTAAAGGCGGTGGTGCTTAGCTCCTAGGTCTATAGAGGGCCACGTTAAAAGGAAAGGCACGACGTAAGCATCGCTGAAGAGCTTTCCAAACTGGAGCTGGCAGGCTATTGTGAGGGCAGGACTGTGGATGGTTTTAACTCCCACCTAGAAATACGAGCATTTATCACCTCCTTGACTACAGGCATCTGAATCATTAGAACTACTGAATCCAAGGGCCTAAGATGCATCAAGAGTTTCTTAGGCTCAGTCATGGATGCTTCCGTTCTGCTCGCGCGTTCTTTCCTCCCGCCGGTCCTGCTGCCCTTGTTCACCCTCTGCATTCGGTAGCTCACATATACTCTCTCTTTTCCCACATCGTGCCAAGCATTCATTCAATACTTTCTGAACCCTTGCCTTCGTACAGATGCAGTTTTCAATTCTGGGTTGATTGGCCCTGAGGGATTTTAAAAAAAAGCAATTATCCAGGCCTAGAGAAGAAATGTGTACAATGAAAAAGAGTGGGCTGAGGGAATGTCCACAGGTGTCTTGACTTTTCAGAGAAAGCTTAGTTTAGCTTCACCTGAAGTTATGGGAAGAACTTTGCTTCTCCCAGTTTAACGTGTTTAGCACAGGGAGTCCAGACAGAGAACTGGGGCTTCGCAGGGAGAATCCTGAGACAGAAAGGGTTAAGGCCGAGGTCATGTTGAGAACTGTCATTATTTCTGCCATCAAAGCAAATGTTTACTAAAACTCTAAGCCACTTTTATCTGGACACCCCTGGACTTTGAAAATACACTGTTTACACAGAACAGATTGTTGAAAACCACAGAAGGGCTTTGTGACTAAGCTTCTGCACTAGTCCCCAAGAGCTCAGATTAAATCTCAAAGCAGTTACACTGGCATCTCCGTTACTAAACTGAAACCAAGTTGTTGTCTGCTCTCCCTGGGAGTTAGGAGAGAGGGAACAACCACGTTTCTTAAACATTTTTGATGGGTATGACAGTGAACTTCTAGTTCTGAAGTAAAATTGAAAGATGTGCATTAAGGCCACAGCTGGTAGCACATACCTGCAATCCCAGTACTGAGGCAGGAGGATCATAAATTTGAGACTGGGCTACATAGTAAGATCCTGTCTCTGCCATCCATCCATCCACCCATCCATCCACCCACCCACCCATCCAACCATCCACCCATCCATCCACCCACCCATCCATCCATCCACCCACCCATCCATCCATCTAACCAACAAACCAAACATAAATTACAAAAGTCTCTCAAACTAAACCCAAAACACATTGTGTGAGTGTGTTTATATATGTATCTTTAGAAAGAGAAAATCATCTTTATTTTCTTTGAAAAGGGTGTTCTTTTGTTGTTGTTCTGAATTATGTGAATATGTGTATGTCTGTGTGAGTTTGTGCTCTAGAGTGAAATGTCAGAAGCGGCCAGAGAGGTCCTCTGACGTCCTGGATTTACAGGTGGCTGTGAATGGCCCAATGTAGCTGCTAGGAAGTAAACTCTGGTCCTGCTGGCTCCTTGTTTTTGTTTGCGCCAAGGTCTTATTATTCAGGCCTGACTGGTATCAGACTTGCACTCCTTCTGCTGAGGCTACAGGCATGCACAAGCCTGCCTGATTAGAAAATCATCCTTAGTGAGTGAGATTACTCTTGTGGCTCCGGATTAGGAGAGCCAACTTGTTTTTCATGAAGAGTTCTGGAGAAAGAGAGGACAATTGCCCACTGAGAGCTGGGCCTTCCTCATAAGAAAAGAAAGGGGTTTCTCTATAGCTGTCTCTTGGGCAGTAACTTGGGAAACCTGTTCCAGTGGTTCTCAGCTTGCGGGTTGGAACCTCTTTGTGGGTTGCATATTAAATATTGTGCACACCAGATATTTACATTACAATTCAGAACAGTAGCAACATTGCAGTTATGAAATACCAATGAAATAATTTCATAGTTGGGGGTCACCACACCATGAAAAACTGTATTAAAGGGTCACAGCATTAGGAAGGTTGAGAACCATCGTCAGGCTGAAGTCTGTTGATGGAAAAGGACAGCATGGCCTTCAAAGAAACCATACCAGGAGGACAGTGGGCTCTAGGTTCCACCCAAGCAACTAAGGATTTGGGATGAGCACAAATTTCAGGGTGGTATTTATTCAAGGCGAGACCCTCTTGAGATGGCACATGGCACATTTGGTTTGCTGGAGTTCAAATCTTTGTATGAAGCATGGGTGGGCAACAGATGCTGGGCAACTGAAATGGAAGAACTGAAGCCTTCGAGTATAATCTAGAGTACGGGAAGGGTGTCCACAGAGGTAGGAAGGCTTTGGGTGGCCATGGTGCTCAGTGGACTGGTGAACATTTCTAATTCTCTTCACTTGATTCTCATAAGCCTTTGGGTTCTTGGATCATGAAGAGTTGCATCTTACGAAGAGGAGGAACCAGTGCCTGAGAAGAGACTCTGGACACGATGGACATCCGACGATTATAACAGTTTAATAAAAAGGATGTCACCGTGCTTCTTCTAAGAATAATAGTGGTTTTGAGTGTCTCCAAGGGATGGGATCAACTCAACACACAGTAGGGCAACATAGGATTTGTAGCTGCAGCGGAAGAGTTAATTAAATCAGGGACACAAGTTTTGGCTGCATTTCCAACTTGGTCTTGCTGGCCATGTGATTGTGATGCATAATGCATTAGCTGGACAATGAGGTCTATTCACTAATCCAAGCAAGCCCTGAGTTCCCCTACAAAAGAACTGGGACTCTTCTCACAGCAGCGCTGACTCTGAGGAGAAAGACAACCCTTTTAAATCAGTGTTTGCAAAGCCTGTGGGTGGACAGTTTTCTTTTTAATTTTATTTTTTTTTTAAAAAAGAAAACAATCTTTTTTTTCATTTTACACACCAATCCCAGTTCCCACTCCCTCCCCTCTTCTGATTCTCTCCACCTCCCACCCCACCCCCATCAACTCCTCAGAGAGGATAAAGCACATTGCTTTGGGGAAGGACCAAGGCCCTCCCTACTATATCTAGGCTGAGGAAGGTATCCATCCAAAGAGAATGGGTTCCCAAAAAACCAGTACAAGCAGTAGGGATAAATCCTGGGACCAATTCCAGTGCCCCTCAGTCTGCCCTAGCCATACAACTGTCACCCACATTCAGAGGGACTAGTTTGGTCCTATGTTGGATCCTTCCCTATCCGGCTGGAGTTGGTGAGCTCCCATTAGCTCAGGTAAACTGTTTCAGTGGGTGTCCCCATCATGGTCTTGACCTCTTTGCTCATATTCTCACTCTTCCCACTCTTTGACTGGACTTTGGGAGCTTAGCCCAGTGCTGCCCGTGGACAGTTTTAAGGAGAAATTCTTCACAGATTTCTACTACTGACTTCAATTACTTTTATATAGTAATAACATTTCTATATAAATGTTAGTTTTTCTCCCCCCATATGTTTATTGAAATTACTGTATTTTATGTCTATAGTTTCTCTTATGTAGAAAATCTTAGCCACTATTTCCTCAGCTAGTTTTCTGATCCTCTCACAGCCAATCCAATAATTCATGTTATTAGATTGAGTGGACTTCTTGGAAACTTATTGACTCTGATTTCTTTTCACTCCTCCACCCCGCCACCATTCAGGGCTCACGACTCTGCACATCCTCATACCTGGCATTTCCGCTGCTTTCTGTGCTTTTTTTTTTTTTTGGTATTTTAATTTATTTTCTCCAACAGAGAGTAGAACTCTTCCTTGATAGCCTATGTGAGATAGAAACAGCCGTGAGGAGCTAGTTACAAAACCTCTCAAAAGTTGACAAGAGACTCTCTCTCCCAGAATCCTTAGTTCATCTCTTGTTCCGGTTCATTGGTCCTAGTGATCACGTGTTCACCATTAATCTGTTACTTTTGCAAGGAGTTCGGTTTGTGAGTTTTCAGGGAATCTTGAGCTAGGTAAAGGTGGAATTAGCTTCTCTCCAAGTCAGCTTCTCAACCTCAATTACTAGCAGTAGTAACATTGAGGGTTAGATATGTTTTTTTGATGTATTGGGTTTTCTGATCACTGTATAATATTTAGCATCATTCTTGTTCCCTACTCAGAGGTTGCTAGAACCATCTCTATCCCAATTACGACAGATGATATTGCCAGAGGCCCCTGGCGTGGGACAAAATAGCTCTTGGGTAAAGAGCAACTATCCTAAGTTGGCTCCATGAGGAGGTGGGAATACCTAATAAAATATAGAAACACAAGAAAAAGAGAGACAATAATTATAACTGTCCACTGTAATATTCACTTACGGTATTTTGTAGTGAGGGGGATGGACAAACAAATAATTTAGACATATGGTTTGGATATTATATAATCCTTAGGCACTAGGATAAATAGACTATAGACAGCTAGCAGGATCCACTTAGGTCCATGTGCAACAACACAATGCAAACTTAAAACCCGGTAACACGTGGCACAGAACACACTATTATGCGTATTATAATTATAATCATTGGTTCATATTTTATTTATCCTGCTTCCACTAACTCACTTATTTGCTTATACAAGGTCTTACTACATAGCCGAGGCTGGTCTTGAACCTGCTATCCTCTTTTCTCTGCTTCCTAAGTGTTTGTGTTGCAAGCATGTATCACCATGCCACAGGATTTTGAAGACCAGCTGAGAGTGGTGGAACGTATCTCTTGCCCTAGCACCTGATCCTCAGAGACAGGCGAATCTCTACGAATTCAAGGCTAGCCTGGTCTACATAGTGAGTTCTACGTCAGGGGTACACTGTAAGACCCTGTCTTCAAAAAGAATTTTAAGAAAAGATTTGTTTATTTCTTTATGTATTTGAAAAGAGCATCAGGCCCCATGGGACTGCAGGTATAGACCGTTGTGAGCTTCCGTGGGGTTGCTGGGAATTGAACTTAGGGTTTTTGGAACAGCAGCTAGTGCTCTTAACTGCTGAGCCTTCTCCAGAAAAAAAAAAAAAGATTTTTAAGTTGAGTATTACATAAGATCTGCAACTGAGCCCTGTTTGTTTTTATGGTGTGATGAGATTAAATGAGAGTGGAAAAACCACAGGATAAATCTGAGGAAAAATAAAAGACTATTTTGGGGACCTCTGTTATTTTGCGGTGTGTCCCACTGTGCTGAACAGAATTAGGGCTGTTCTCCCAAGTACCATATAGGGACTGACAAGAACACTGTTAGAAGATTAGCTGTGGTCCATTTCAGATGAGCTCCCGAGAAGCAAGCTGGCCTCCTTCTAATGTCAGGCTCACTGGGGATAAATAAAGAGTTAAAGCATAGTCATTGGAGCTTTCTCAATTCAATGAAGACATCATTAAGGTCCATTTGTTGCTTCCCTTATAAGCATGTATCTGCTAAACAAAAGGACTAGTTGCAGAATCTTGACTTTACAAAAGTACTTCTCAAGTAATTACCTTGTTGAGTGCAAAAAATCCTTTGTGACAAGTTGTGATTGTCACCTTCCCACCACTGTGACTAAACACCTGACTTGAACTACTTAAAGGAGAAAGGACTTATTTGTGCTCGTGGTTTTGGAAGTTTCTGTCTGCAGCTAGCTGGCTCCTTTGCTCCTGGGTCTGTAACAAGGTAGAAGATAGAAGTGGAGGGATGCTACTCACCCCATTTGATGAAAAGGGGGTGGGGGTGGGGAGGTAAGAGAGTGTAGTTTACCAGGGCATACCTCCAAGGATCTACTCCTTCAGTGTGGTCCTACTTCCCAAATATATGCATCAAATAATGCATCAAATAATGAATCAAATAATGAATCCATCAGTGGATGAATCAGTTGTTATGCTCCGCACTCTAATTATCCCTATTCCTCTCCTAAACCACATGTCTGAATTGTGCTATAAGCCAAGCTGTCAACACACGGCGACTTTCCACATCAAAAGTAATAGTGTTAGTACTAGTTCCCCTTCGGAATTGTGGAAATGGAATCTCAGTGCTTTAAACAACTTCATCAAGGCCACACAGGTAACTGGAAGAACTGGTGTTGGATACCAGATCTGAATCTTTCATTCTGAGTTTCATTCCCACCCCCTGCTTTAATCTGCTTCTTTAGGCAGATAGCTCATGGAACAGTAGAGGGAGGTATTAGCTGCTTGCCCACTTGCTCTGGGTCTCTCTAAGTTCCTGTAGCACACTACACTATCACATGATCCTTGTTCTCACCTTGCCATGTGGTGGTAGCATGCTCTCTCCTTAGACAGTCCTCATTTGGGATGAGCTTATTTTGGACAGCTTATTTCTAGAATTGTGTGTGCAACTTACAGCAACTTACACAAATAACACGCTTCTAACCCTCTCGGGCCACATAAATCCTGCCTTGGAACAAGGATTGTTGCTTTGCTATAGCCTGTAGGGTTCTGAAGTGCAAGGAAAAGGCTTTGATACTTGAGGGCGGTCATTGAACCAAAAGTGCTGGAGTTACCCAGACATAGTTAGCAACGAAGGATTTCTGACCACACATTAAACTTTCTTGAAAAGAACCTGTATTTTAACAAGATATCTGAATGAATCATATACACATGAAAGTGTAAGAAACAATGTATTAGTTTGGAGGCATCACAATCCCTGACTTCAAACTATACTACAGAGCTACAGTACTGAAAACAGCCTAGTACTGGCATAAGAACAGACAGGAGGACCAATGGAACCAAATAGAAGACCCGGATATCAATCCACACATCTTCGAACACCTGGTATTTGATAAAGAAGCAAAAAATATCAAATGGAAAAAAGAAAGCATATTCAACAAGTGGTGCTGGCATAACTGGATATCAACATGTAGAAAAATGAAAGTAGAACCCTATCTATCACCATGTACAAAACTCAAGTCCAAATGGATCAAAGACCTCAACATAAAGCCAGCCACACTGAACCTTATAGAAGAGAAAGTGGGAAGTATGCTTGAATGCATTGGCACAGGGAACCACTTCCTAAATAGAACCCCAGCAGCACAGACACTGAGAGAAACAATTAATAAATGGGACCTCCTGAAACTGAAATGCTTCTGTAAAGCAAAGGACACCGTCAACAAGATAAAACGCCAGCCTACAGAATGGGAAAAGATCTTCACTAACCCCACATCAGACAGAGGTCTGATCTCCAAAATATACAAGGAACTCAAGAAATTGAACACCAAAAGAACACATAATCCAATAAAAAATGGAGCACAGACCTAAACAGAGAACTCTCAACAGAGAAATCTAAAATGGCTGAAAGACACTTAAGGAAATGTTCAACATCCTTAGTCATCAGAGAAATGCAAATCAAAACAACTCTGAGATTCCATCTTACACCTGTAAGAATGGCCAAGATCAAAAACACTGATGACAACTTATGCTAGAGAGGTTGTGGGGAAAAGGGAACACTTCTGCATTGCTGGTGGGAATGCAAGCTGGTACAACCCCTTTGAATGTCAGTGTGGCGATTTCTCAGAAAATTAGGAAACAACCTTCCTTAAGACCCAGTAATACCACTTTTGGATATATATCCAAAAGATGCTCAATCGTGCCACAAGGACTTGTGCTCAACTATGTTCATAGCAGCTTTATTTGTCATAGCCAGAAACTGGAAACAACCTAAATGCCCCTCGATCAAGAATAGATAAAAAAAATGTGGTACATTTACACAATGGAGTACTACATAGCAGAAAAAAAAAATAACGACAGCCTGAATTTTGCAGGCAAATGGATGGAACTAGAAAGCATTATTTTGAGTGAGGTAACCCAGACACAGAAAGACAATTATCACATGTACTCACTCATAGGTGGTTTTTAAACATAAGGCAAAGAAAACCAGCTAACAAACCACAATCCCAGAGAATTCAGACAACAATACGGACACTAAGAGAGACCTACATAGATCTAATCTACATGGGAAGTAGAAAGTATAAAAAGACAAGATCTCCTGAATAAAATGGGGACCTTGGGGGAGGGTTGAAGGAGGGAGGGGAGTGGCAGGGAGGGGAGCAGAGAAAAATGTAGAGCTCAATAAGTATCAATAAAAAATAAAAAGAAAAAAAAGAAACAATGTATTAGATCCAAGCATCTTCTTTGTCTCCTCGAAGTCCTCTCTGTTTTTTTAAACTCAACTGCAGTTGACCGGGCAATCCCGATAATTCCTATGGGCTGTGCCTAACCACGTCAGCAATGTTATGACTGTTGCTTGGGCAGTTAAGGCTGATGTCCACAGACAAGGTCCACTTCAAACTATTTACAATATGAAGTCATAAAAAGGGGCTTATCTGTTAGATTACTCTTCTAGGAACATGGCTGCACTGACAGGTACAAGCTGGCTCACAGTATCACACAGGGACACGATCTCTAGTGCCAGATGCATTACACGTATGCTAGTCCACACAGAATAAATCACGGTGTCTCAACATTTGATATGTGGAGGATTTTCACAGGCAACACCAGTAATTCCGTGGCATCTTAGGGATGCAGACAGTTATGTTATTAGAATGAAAATAAGGCTAGGTCCCCAATTAGGCTTCCAGATTTGTGGTGCATGAACTTTAAGGGAAGGAAATATGATTTCCTTGGGCCACAGTTTTTGTAAATGAAGGGATTAGGCATAAGGACTCTTAGTATAAGCACACTGAATCAGAGAAACATCATCACCAGACAGGGTTGGCTCCATCACCTTTATGATAGCTGCAAAACAAGGCTGCGATCATGTGGGCACACTGGATATCAGTTTATGTCACGACAATGATAAATACGAAGCAGCAAGGACCTGGTAAGGACTTTGAGCGACTGTTTGCACTACTCTTTGAGGAGACGCTAAGTGATGGCCACTGACTAGGCCACGGTGATTGCAAGTGGCTGCTGCAAGCTT
Organism: Ondatra zibethicus; assembly: GCA_004026605.1. Lineage (NCBI taxonomy): Eukaryota > Metazoa > Chordata > Mammalia > Rodentia > Cricetidae > Ondatra > Ondatra zibethicus. The sequence continues at coordinate 68,551 of PVIU01003795.1, read as the reverse complement.
GACTCATGAGCTCAAAGTTCAGAAGCCTCTGGGACACATTTACAGAAACAGAAAACATTAAATCTACTTCCAATTCTGGAGGGAGGTATCCTCCCAAGGCAAAGCCAACTTTATCAGTTTGGCTTCTTTGTTTACTAAAGGCTGAGTAACTACAGCTTGTACAATTGACTAAAACCTTCCAGTTGAAAGTGTCTTATACATCCTTTGTTCAAAAAGTTAATTCTAGGATATCTTTATAATATAGAGAATAATAACTAGACATGCAACTATTAGCTAGCAAATATTAACATTTTGGCATTTTGAAAGTTTTTTTCTTTGTAGAAATTTGTTATAGCCACAGTTAAAGTCACACCCATGCCTACACTTTCCTCAAAACCATGATTTTCTGGTTTGTGTGTATGTGAACACTGCTAAGTCCCCTTAGGCAGTTTTCAGTGAACTTCTCTACCCTTCTCTGTGACTATGTTTTCTGTGAAGCTCTGAAATTTACTTGATCAGGTAATCATGGACTCTAAGTATGGAGGAACAATACCAAAGTAAGCACATGCAATATGTAAGACCAAGGCAAACGCATATCGTGTAAATACTAGTATGCCTTTATCTCAAATAAGGCAATAATTGGTGGGAAGTAAGGGCAAAGGATAATATTTTCGGGTTCTTGATATTCTGATGGTAAACTAAGCATTGTAATGCATTTGGAAATGCACTGTATTTCCCCAAACAAGATAGTATCCTAGTTGCCCAAAGAAATGACCAGTTCATTCATATACCATGCCTTTGCCTTAGTCCATTCATTCCTTCCTGCCTGCCTTCCTCCTCTCTTAAGTCTTCTTCCTTCCCTGTCTTAAGTCTCTTTGCTCTGCTTCCCAGAATCCTTTGCTAAATAAACCATCAAGTCCCTATCTCATAACTGACTCTGATTCAAATAATTTGGGAGTAAATTATCAGGAGCTTTATTGCATAGCTGAAAAATGTGGTCTAATTTTTGTTGTTGAGACTGGTTTTGTGTTTTTAACATATGACTTGTGTTTGCAAAATATTTTGTATTTGAAAAGGAGTGTTCCCTAATTGCTGAGTGTGGACTGATACATATGTCACTTAGATCAAGTTTGTTAACTCTGTGGTTGAAAATTTCTAATTAGTAGGGTTTTGCCTTTTTGATAAATTCATGCAAGAGATGTATGATTTTAGAATTATCATTGTTTATTTTTAAGTTTGTCAGTTTTGATTTCTGTATCCTGAGGCTATATTGGTAAGTGCATATCATTTAAAGAGTAGAATGTCTTTTATTTCAAATAACACATTTTCCTTAATGCCCATTTTATCTTCTAATATAGTTTATTCACTTGTGGTTTTTGTTAGTGTTTTCCTGGTTAAACATTTGTCATTATTTCCTTAAAAAATTTCCAGCATAATGATGATTTATTATTTATCTCATGATCAACACATAGTCACATTTTTGCTTGCTTTATCCAATTTTCAAATTGCTTTGTGTTTAACTGAGGAGTTTGATGTTCAGATTGCCTACCATTTTATTGCATTTCTATCTTACATATTTCTTATGTCTTTTTCTTAATAAACTTACATATAAATCAAGTTTTGTTGAAACATGAGTAGAGCTCATTTAGTGTATAGAAATGTTCATCATATCATGATAGAGTGTATAATTGTAACAGAGTACATGTGGTCAATAAAGACAGAAATTTTTGATATTTACCTTTTACAGAAAAATTTGTCAATCTGCTTTAATGAATTCAAATATTCCTTGTCTTTTTCCTGTTAGAGTCAGAGATTGTAATTTTGTTTCTATAATAGTTAACCTTGCATTAAAAATCATTCTGAGTCAAATATCTTTACTTTTAAAAGAGAGAATAAATTTGCTACATTTATTTACTTATTTGCATGCAAGTGAATGGTTTGTGTTGTGTGTGTGCATGTTGCTGTGTACATGTGTGTATGTGTATGTGTGTGTATGTGTATGTCTGTGTGTGTGTGCACGTCGCTGTGTACATGTATGTGTATGGGCAAGTGTGTGTGTATGTGTATGTCTGTCTGTGTGTATGTGTGTGTATGTGTATACATATGTTTCTTTGTGTGTGTGTGTGCGTGCGTGTGCACGCTCAATCACATGCCCTGCACCTTGCCTGGGCAGCACAGCAGAGGTGACCCTGTTGACAGGGGTATGGGTGAACCCCTGAGTGTAGGAGGTCTGGCCCTGCCCCTCATCTGCCTTGTGGTTGTGTGGGTAGGGGAGAGATGCTTCCCCCCTCCCCTCACTGCCTATTGCAGTGGGGAGAGCTGGTCCTGGAGTCATACGAACAGAAGCACTGTCTCTGCCAGTCACCGCACCAGCTGCAGTACTTAGGTGAATGGCCCATGTACCTTGCCTGGGCAAGGCAGTGGAGTTGACCCTAATGGTCCATGTGTGGGAGAGCCTACCCTGAGGATGTGAAAGCAGGAGAACTGACCCCGTCCCTTCATTCCTTGCTCATTGCTTCCAGGGGATAATTAGCCAGCGCAAGGCTGGAGAGCTCACCTTGGTGGTGAGGACAGGGGAGAGCTGCCTGGCTGTCCAACCCTGCAACTACTCAGGCCCAGATCCAGGGTTTTAAGTTGGTCCACCCGAACATCCACTTCATCTGTGATCTGCGGGAGCATGTGAAGGGGCTGGTCCTGCAGACCCAAAGCTGCAGGATCTCTGTGACCCAGGACAACAACAGGATAATCAAGAAGAGTCCCAGTGAGGCCCAGCATTGACAGCGTAACAGAAACCAGAGACCTTGACCAATGACTCTCTGCAATGAACCTTGCAAGTAAGGATAAATGGACAAAAGGTTTGCTATGTGACTCACTGTGTCACACTACAGTTTCTGTGACGAGATTTTTCTCTTTTTTTTTTCCTTAAATTTTATTTTTTTTGAGGGGGGCGTTGTGAGGGCAGAGGGTAGATACAAAGGGATGGGGAAATGAATGGAATCGAGATTCATGATGTGAACGACACAGAGAACAAATAAAAAGGAAGTTAAAAATAGAAATGGAGTAGGGGCATAAAGGAGGAAAAGAGTGTGGGGATGGGAGGGGAAGGAGAAAGACATAAACCTGGGCTGACACTTGGTGTAGACAGTACTTTATAAATGAAAATAATTAAAACCCCTACCAAAATCTGCTTAACGTAAACCCCACGCTGCTGCTCTGTGTCCATTTCCCCTGTCATTTGCAATATTCTCCCTTTCTTTAGTATTTTCAGTCTCTTTACTTCTTCAGGAGTTCAACTCTCAGGCTATAAAAATATACAGATTTCTTTTTGTTCAAGATAAAAATATATGTCTCTTGAGGTATCTCTCTTAAGCTCCTCTTTTCTTCTCTCGGCCAAACTAATCTTTTCAAAGTATTCTGCCGTAGTCTGCAAATTTGTAGTCAAATCATTAAATCACCTTTTCTTTTCTTTTCAAAGACAGGGTCTCATGTAGCCCAGGCTGGTACTGAACTCACGATACAGCTAAAGAGGACCTTGAACTCCTGACCCTCCTGCCTCCACTGCCCAAGTGCCGGGATTCCAGATGTGTGGCATCACACTTGGTCTCTAGTCAACTTTCTACCGTCTTCCGCACACTCAGCTGTCAGTGTGACGTTATAATCAAAATCTTGCTTCTGGTAGTTATTGATGACTTTAATCAAGATGAATACTATAGGATGTGCCTCGTAAATATTCATTGTATCGGGGGAAGAATTAGAGAATGAAAAAAGGTGGATTGCTTTTCTAATAAACCTCGGGGTCAAAGATGGCTTGAAGACTCTTTCCAAACACAAATTCCTAGTCAGTAAAAGTGATCTGGACCAGCCTTATCTGAACTAGCCTGTCATCTTTCCGTTCTTATGACATTTTGAGTTACTGTGAGATATAATGCCTAGTGTTTAAATGCTTTCCTTCGCATTACTAAGACATTTATGAGATTCATTTTCTGCACATCAAGTCATCTTGGTTTGCATTACTTTGCCTCCAGCACACTCAACCCTGGGACAGGGTTTCATTGCTAACCATAGCTAGCTCTCCACTGATTGCTATTAGATTACTGATCCTTAGCTTTTAAATGAGAAGTTACACAGTAATGTTTTTCCTTAAGTTAAATACTATTATGAGATACAGCTTTAAAAATGAGTGCATGAAGATTAAATTATTTCTTAAGTAACTAGCAAACAACATATTTTACTGACTTGTCCTAGAGACTCCAAAGTGCAGAATTTGAGCATAACTTCCTGTTTTTCAGAGGCGTGTGATGGTAGTCTGCAAACATGAGCAAATCTGAGAACACTCTATTATTTATCTATTGCACAACCACAAACCCATAGCCTAGTAGATGTTAATATTTTCTGGGAGTGACAGCAGGCTTTGGAAAAGATAACAGCTATAAAACGTCCACAGTGATCCACAGTGCAGAAGCCTAGCTTTTTGCAACAGAAAGGACGAGGGTGAAGAGCTTATGTTGGTAATAACTTAGCCTGGGAGCGACAGGGCTGACTTTGATTCTGCTTCTAACATCTTGCAGGGTAATCTACCCTCTTGCAGGGCCTCCAGTTCCTCAAAATAGAGGCCTGAATTTCTGATGATTAACATATTTTCCTATGTTAAGGTCTTTGTTTATTGAATCAGCAACACCTCTAATAGGAGGAATGTGTATTGGTGGTGGTTCATGTCAGCAGTGGAAACGTGGGCTATAGAATGAAAAAGAATAAAGGCATGACCTTTTGACAGAATGAGGGCTTAATCTTTTAATCAGGAGATTTGATTCTTATAGATCTGAACTGAATATTTATGTGAATTATTGAAGGAGATTTTGAAGTCCTGAGATATGTTCCTCTAAGCATTATGCAAGACCAGCATATAAAGTTGGTAAAACCAGGGGCACTTACACAACTCTCAATTATTTGCTTTGAATTTGGGGCCATGAGACCCAAATCTCCTTGATGTCCATAATAAAAAATTCAAATAATTTGAATAATTTGTTTCTTAGATATAGCTGGTGGAAGGATTTTTCCTTTGATGTTTATTTTAAAACTGCTAATCTCTGGGGCTGAGGAGATGACTCAGGGGTAAAGGGCACTTTCTGCTCCTGAAGAGGACCGGGGTTTGTTCCTAGCACCCATCTGATTCACAAGTGTCTGTAACTGCAGTCCCAGAGGATCAGATTCCTTATGGCCTCTGTGATCAGTGCACAAATACAGATATAACGCTGATATACATAAGGAAAATACACTAAGTCCCCAAATCAAAATATCATATTAGTAAAAATAAAATTTATCTGATGTATGCAGTAAGATGGACTAGAAACATTATGTTTTTTTTTTGGTTTTTCGAGACAGGGTTTCTCTGTGGCTTTGGAGCCTGTCCTGGAACTAGCTCTTGTAGTCCAGGCTGGCTTTGAACTCACAGAGATCTGCCTGCCTCTGCCTCCCAAGTGCTGGGATTAAAGGCGTGCGCCACCACTGCCCGGTGAAACATTATGTTTAAATGAATTTGTGCCACATATGGGCCTGGTGTACAACAACAAATTCCTCTCCTGGGCTTTGTTTTATGTTTGTTCCAGTGAAGCTCAGTGTTCTGGATATGTACCCCAATAGGTGGTACGAAGTAGAAATTGGGATCATTATGGCTAATCTGAGTATGCCGGAATAGTCTTGAGTCTAATGTATGAAACCGACAAACTGAAATGCATGGTAGAGCTGGGTGAAGCTGTCTACTGAAGAATCGGCACCAAGGCTTAAGCAGAGCAACCAATCATAGTTACCATGTAGCCAACTGCTGCAACCATGTATAGACAGTATCCGTCATAACAAAAGTATGTTTTCCCCCTCTCTGGGAATTTGACCCACAGGGCAAGGACAAATTCTTGGACTGAAAGATTAGTGGAAAAATTTGGTTGCGGGACAAATAGTTCAATTGATCCAATTTTCAATAACTTTCTGAAGAGATGTGACAAAGCGCAGCTGAAATCCATGGAGACAGAAGGCAATATGTTCTAAGAGTGGTGGTTGTGGCTTCATGACGCCTCATCTGCGTGATTGGCTCACATTCTAAATTTTCCTTTCTTTTAGCTGATAGTGGGTTGTTCTTTCTTCCTGGATCAGCATTATGTGATGTATAGGCTTGCTAATTTGTTTATTTAAAAGGCATAAAGAGTTCATTATTCATTGTGGCTGACTGGTGATCCTCCCCCCCACATCTGTTTCTCTCTCTCAAACTGAAGTATAAACCTAGGACCTTGCGCATCCTAAGAAGGAGCTCTACCACTGAGCGGGGGCCCTAGGTTGACTGAAGCATCAAAAAGATAAAAGTGATATTTAGAGGAACCTTTTGGAAAACTAAGAAGAGCTAGGGTGATCAATTTCAGAGAAAGATATGGACTAGAGCATCAAAACCAAGTCAACCTGGTGGATTCATTGTTTGGTAGAGCATAGCCACAGACATGACTCAATTGTGTTCTCAATGGCTGCTTCCCTCTGTGTCTCCTAACTCTTTTCAAGATCAGTCATCTTCATTTTTTCATACATTTCATATTTGCATACTGAAACAAAAAATGGTTTGCTTATTTGAGTTTGTAAGCAATGTTCTTGGAAGAATCTCATCTTAGGGTCTTTATTAGAGTCAAATTCACAAATTCCTGAAATGTATGTAACCAACTACGGCAATATTTTGCCATTAACCTACTTTTCTGAACTTACGAATGCATTGTGTATTGTGAAATAAACAGTCACATCTGTTTCTTGGTGTTTTTCAACAGTCCATATTCAATTGAGCCCTGATCAGAGAGGCTCTGCTTGGAAAAAAAAGTTGGTTGGTAGGAAAGTTGTAATAGTTGTAATGAGCCAGCTTGTAGTGTTAAACGTGCTTTTCTTTTACCAATTTCACAGCCCGGTGACCTTCTGGGGATGAGGTGAGGGTGTTCTCTATAAGTCTCCCTATCTTGGGCTTCTTCACAATCTGCAGTGATAAGATCTCAGACAACAACTGCAGAAGTGCTCCAACCTTCCTACAGAATTCTGTCTGGCAGATCTATTTTACTGCCATGTTGGGCTCCTAGTGGATGTCTGGTGATGATTTAAGTTGACCTGACGTGATGACAGAACCACTAGATGAAAGAACTCGACAGGGGAGAGACCCTCACCTTCCTACCATGTGTCTTTCTCTACAACCCAAGCTGCGTCATCAAGTGCCTTTGGATTCTAACAGTTGTTTTTCCAATGGAGAAAACTATCCTGCACATGTCTGGGAGGTATCCTGATGTCCTGTCAGAATGCAGATTTTTCTCATGATGACTTTAGGGCTTGTAATAGTCACCACCAACCCCAGTCCCACTGCTGCACAACTTCCACTGCCCTTGCACACTTGGAGGTAAGTGGGATATAATTGTGTGATTTTAAGGCTTCATCCTTCAGCATCCCATTTATTTTCTTTGCCCCTCCCCATGTATTAGGTGTTGACTAAAGCTTTTCTTTTCCCCCCATTTAAACTGGCTTTGGGAAAGGACTGAAACTCTTTAATCCTAAGAACTTCAGACTTAAATTCACTGATGAGTTTCTGCATTTTAGAAAAGTTCAGTGAGCAAAATGTCAGAACACTGAAGTTCCTTTCTGATAGTAGTGATGGCTCAGAAGATTTCTGTAACATGAGGAGCGGGCTCTTTTGTTCTGTCCCATTCCCACAGCCAGTAAGCCCCAAAGAAAATCACACAGAAGTCTCCATAAGTTGTAAACTGATTGGCCTATTAACTCAGGCTTCGTGTTAGCTCTTATAACTTTTATTAGCCCATTATTCTAGTATATGTTAGCCACATAGCTTGGTACCTTTTTCAGCGGGGCAGGTCTCATCGTGCTTCTTAGGTGGTTGAGACAGGACTGGAGAAGAGCTTATTTCTTTCCAGAATACTCTTGTTTTCATTGCCCCACCTCTGCTTCCTGTCTGATTTTCCCGCCTATACTTCCTGCCTGGCTACCGGCCAATCAACGTTTATTTAAAATATAATTGACAGAATATAGAATTATCCCGCACCAGATTTCCAGACTTCCTGGTCACCTTGGTACCTTACTGGAATCTCCTGTTAGTTTGTCCCATGTGGTTAGCCTTCCTGGGCCTGAGATGTTTGGGCTTGAGCTATAGATAGATTGTCTTTAGGCATAAGCATTCCAGAGGAGAAAACCTCAACTCTGACACCATTATTCTGGTCTCTAGGCACTTCATTTCATAATTTCATGTTTTCCTTTTCACATGTCAACCAGTGCATCTGGCAGCTGTGTTGCAGAGTCAGCAAGAGAGGCCCTGTTTTTACTTCAAGGCCTGGCTTTGTCTTAAGTTTGAACAAGAGTTCTCAGGCCTGACCCTGCCTTTGGAAGTGTTCCCAAACATAAGAATCCTAAAGTTGCATAAAATTATACACCAAGAAGCTAAAGAAAAAAAAGATTGTTTAAATTAAATCCAAAGACATTCTTACATGTAGGTTACTTTTAATTTTAGAAAGCAAATTTAATAGATAACTAACAGCAAAACCATGCCAAACATTCTGTGAAAGTAATATGCAGAATGATCTCATTGTGGTAAAATACAGGATCCATAAATATACATGGGCTTGCCAAGATCAGATGTTTTGCTAAGTGTTTTATATATAGTGTTTTATATGTATAATTGAGAAAAATCCAGAGAGGTACTTCTTATTTGCCCCCTTCATATACACATTCTTTATGGTACAAATCATGAAAACAAGTTATATAATCAAGCTACATGCCCACCAGTAAATCAATGGATGAAGATAAGGTAACACACACGTACACTGGAGGTTAGTTGGAAGAGAATCATCAACAACAAAATTATCACAGTTCTACAGTGAAGCCTATTGTTCTGTGTGCTAATTAAAAAACAAACCATCAAAAAAGGATGGAATTATGTGTTAAGTGCAATAGACAGAGTCATAAAGGCAAATGTCACATGGCTCCTCTATTATCTAGAAGCTACATTTGAAATGTATGTGCTTAAGAAAGAGAAGTAGAAGGGCATGATTTAGATGGAGGTGGGTGGACCAGAGGGGAGGAAAAGAGGGATAAGAAAGGATCATGGGAAGGGAATTGAGCAAATGTATACAAGAAAATGTCACAATGAAACCCACCACATTGTATAATGAAGACAGGCTAAAAAGAAAAGAAGAAAACGTATTTTTTGTATCTGATTTTGTCAGGAAAATTGGACCATGGTCTCTTTCTTTAAAAGAAAAATGGTTGTGCTGTCAAACTGCCTTCTAAATATTTGTATTTGTCCCCATAGTGATGGACTGTTCTCAGCCTTGGTGAGTGCACAGCAGTCGGTGTAGAGACTCATAACCAGTCAAAGAGTAAACAAAGTTCCGAAACACGTGTACATATGAGCAACACTAAATAGATTCAGTAGGTTGTGCATGTGTGTGTATGCACAAATATATACATAATAATTATTATAGAAGAAGAGGTCATGAATTTGAAAGGGAGTTGGGAATGGGAGGAAGTGAAGAGGGAATAAGGAAGGGTGGGAATTATGTAAATACAGTATCACATATGAAGTTATCAAAAATCAAATGTTTAAATAATACAGAAATAAATGACTGCAAATGCTCAGCCCTAAATAGGACATTTTTGTTGTTTATTTTTGAGACCGGATTTTATCGTGTAGACCGGGCTGACCTAGGACTTGAAATGTAGACCAGTGTATCCTTGAACTAACAGAGCTCTGCCTGTTTCTGCCTTCTGAGTGCTGGGATCAAAGGCATGCACCACCATACCTGGTTAAACAAGACATCTTCGTCAAACAGCCCTACCACAACCAAGGCTCAGGAAACATCTTGGAAGAGGCCATAAGAATGCAACAGCTGGAGGATGGGGAGGAGTGCTGTAAAATGGTCTCATCTGAACATGGTTAATGCACTTGTGACCATGGCAGCTGTGGTTGCCTGAGTAAAGCCTGCACAAGATCAAGCCAACAAAAATTCCAGCATGCTTAAGGGGTACTTATGTGGTTCTTTCTTATTTACTTTGCTTTTGCTGAAATAAGAAATAACAAAGGCAATTTATATAAAAAAGAGTTTATTTGGGTCTTACAATTTAGAGTCCATGACCTTCATGGCAGGAAGCATGGCAGCAGACAAACAGATGTGTTGCTAGAATAATATGAGCTTACTCACACTAATAATAATAGTGAGTAATAGAGTGAATACTTGTGAGTTATTATTTATAGACAATTACGTTGGTATTGATTCTTGTATATTGATTCTTGTATATTGATACAAAGTTAAAATAATACTGACTATTGTATGCACAATGCTCCTACCTCTGCTTAAAACATTTTTTATATATTGATATATATTTATCATATTGCAATGTACATTTCTACCTCTGATCAAGATACTTATACATTGTTTGCATTTTGAGGTTATTGTCCTCATTTGTTGCACAGTTGTTTATTGTCTTAGTCTTCAAGTTATATAGGTACTAAGAATTATAGATCAATAGTCATCTATGTTTGTCATACTTATAGTTAGACTAATCAGGTTCTTTAGATACATAGAGATTATATTCTGCAAAGATAGGTGATCTTCAACCACTTCAAAGAGCTGTAGAAAATGGCATTTAAATAACTTAGGGTTCTGTTGAAATGAGACACGATTGCTCCTGGCAGCACCAATCTATTCCCGAGAGAATGTTGAACACTGAAGACACTCCACTTGGAGCTTGTTTTCTTCTTGGCAAAACTGGCCTTTGGGCAAAGAAATGCCCATGCCTCAACCACTGACAAGATACATAGTATGGATAAGCAGGACTGTCAAATCTTGCCAAGACAAGGTAAGACAATTTTGAAAAATTTCCTACCTCTGAAAATGGTTGGTCAGTTATTCTAGTCCTTAGCCAAAGTTGGTTGCTTCAGTGTCGCAAATGAGACTTTGGATGATTGCCCAGGTAGCCAGTTGTCTCTGTCATTTGTTGCACATCTTGGAAGTTGCTTGATTACACTTCCTGCTTACTCAAGTAATATTATTTGCGTTCTCAGATCTTTGATGGGGTTGAAGACTAGATAGTTGTAGTTACTTTCTCTCATGACTTGGCCAACTTATTTATCTTACAAGACTTAAACTAGTTAGGATAGGATAATAATTTTTTTAAAGATTTATTTATTTATTGTGTATACAACATTTTGCCTCCATGTATGCCCACATGCCAGAAGAGGGCACCAGATCTCACCACAGATGGTTGTGAGCCATCATGTGGTTGCTGGGAATTGAACTCATGACCTCTAGAAGAGCAGCCAGTGCTCTTAACCACTGAGCCATCTCTCCAGCCCCAGGATAGGATAATTATTGAATATATTTGTTCTTATTGTATATAATTTTGTGTTAAGCTTAGAACTCTCTTATTTAAACAAAAAAGGGAGGTGCTGTAGGAAGTCTTACAGCTTGTGGTTACCCTCTTACTGGGGCATGGCCTTTTATACTATATATGCTGGTGCAGAGCCTGTGTCAGCCCCTCCTTCCCCAGCTGCTCTTTTGGATTGCTGGATTCGATCTCTGTTCTCCGTTCAAGCAAATAATTCTGATTTGTGAGTTTACCCCTAAATAAATAACCATCTATTTCTCAATTCTGAGCTAGTGTGGGATTTCTTTTAAGCATCCATTTCCATAACCTTGAGACAAAACTACCTGGCAGAGAGAGAGCTAACTGGCATTGGTGTAGGCTTTTGGAACCTCAAAGCCTGCCTTTGGTGATGCACCTCCTCCAACAAGGCCACACCTCCTAGTCCTTCCCAAACAGTTCCACTAACTGGGGACCAAGTAGTCAAATATCTGAGCCTATGGGGGTCATTCTTATTCAGACCACCACAGGCTCCACCTGTAACTAAGGAGTTATTGGTAGTTGCTGATTGTTGGAGGAAGGAGAATCAGTCTTCTTTAAGGCTTTGATTTGACCACAGGTTTGTTATTCTTGCTCCAGCTACTGCCTCACCCATGCACATATGGACTTAGCGTGTGTTAAAGAATAATTAAAAGAAGGAAAAAACCCTAAACAAAATATATTTTCAGTTTATTGCTGGAGGATTTCATGTGTGTGTGCAATGAATTTTGGTCATACTCGTTCGCTCTCTGCTAACTCCACACACCCTCCCAACTTCATACACTTAAAAAAATAATAAAGTACTGAACCTAACTAGTGGTAGAGAGTTCTTAATATGCCCAGTTTGCAGCTGACAAAACTGAGGTCAAGTTTTGTCAGTTTGACCAGTCATACCGCTGATACGTTAGAGAATTCCATAGTCATAGACTACTCTGACTCAGTGTATCTACCTACAGAGGTGAACTTTGGTTAATAAGCAATAGTTGGTGAAGGATAATGGGTCATTTATACTGTCTTTGTTTTGATTATGTATATGTTCTAGGTTTATCTCCAGTAAATTTCTTTGATTAACAAGAAATTATTATTCTTACTCATTTTGCATTGTTAGCAATGGAAACCAAATTCTTTTACATTCTAGGAAAAAGAATTTTTCTCTTCTCTTCTTTTCTTTATTTCTTTCCTTTCTCTCTTTTACTTTACTTTAAGAGACAGGATCTCATATAGTCAAGACTTGCCTTGAACTCCTTCCTGATCCTTCCACTTCTACCTCCTAAGTGCTTAGAGGAATCACAAGAACATTACACCAGACCATTTGGGGGGATTAAGTCTATTTACTGTTAAAGGATGATAGATACTTTTGAGTGCATTAAAAATTCTGTTTGTGAAACTATAAAGACTTCTCTATGAGTTCGCTAGAGTTTTCATAACAAGTGCCACTGAGCACTTCATGATTTAACAAAAGCAGCTTAGCTTTTCACAGGTCTGGAAACTTGAAATAGTCTCAGATGAAGGTGACAGCTGACATCTTCTCGAGTCCCTCTCCTCTCTGCAGCTCAGCTCTCTTGATCTTTGTGTTCCCCCACTCTATCCCCCTCTGTGTGTCTCTTACTGTTTAGCTTTTTTAGATCAAGGTACCAGTCACACTGGTTATGATTTCATTTGACCATAATTTCTTTTTCAAAGGCCCTGTTTCTAAATGTAATCATATTCTGACATAAAGAGGGATTGCGGTTTTAATATGTAAATTTCAGGGGTATACAATTCGGTCCATAAAATGTTCATCAGAGAATGTCTAACTTAAATAACCCAAGGCACTGTCAGCTGATCCTAGTGGTGAAATGTTACAGATGTTTGAGGATACCCCATGTCTTCTCTTTAAGTAATTAATTTCTGAGATGTAGATTATTTTCTGAGTAAACTTTATGAAGCTTGTCTGCAGACTCCAGAAACAGTCATTAACTGGCATGATGCCAAAGACATACATTACATAGCAGGGATTCAAGGCCCCAAGACAGTCATCATACTGTCATGTATGTACACTGTCATGTAACCATGGTGTTTTCCATTTGTGAGTCAAAAATTTTTCAGTGTTTGCATTATCTAAATATATGATTTTATTTAGTTAAATTTCTAGGGTCCAAATGAGAACTATAATCCCTCCAGCAAACTCCTTCAACTCTACCTAGAAACAGTTTTCTTTTCTCCCCCCTTTTCAGCAATGACTGGCTTACTCAAACTTTGTGGCAATGGAAAAATGGAACACTGGCTTTGAAGGACCTCCAGATTGGGGAGAGTCTCACTCAAGTCTCGGGATAACACGACCCCCCAGGAACTCAAGAGAGACCAACCTTGCTGCAACCACACAAGGTTTATTGACAAGTACCAGCACGCTGGGGTAGAGACTCATAGCCCACTCAGGGGAGAAGTTCGACTCCCAGTAGCCGGGAGAAGGGGTTTTTAAGGGAAGAAACCACAACCCAGCAATCCAAAGGGGGTGGGAAGGGCATCATTGGAAAATTCCGAAAATACCAGTGATCATCACGAGGGGGTAACTCCCTGTTTCTCAAGATTATAATCTAACTTTATCTTCAGCTAGTTCCTGAAACAGGGTCACTGACCTGGCTAACCTAGTTTTTTTTTTGCTCTCCTCTTTCTGGGTCTTTCAGCTTCAGAGACGGTAATAGTAAACTGATTGAAGAAATTCTACTTCCTGTTTCTCCATCTTTGTCGAGATCAACGTGAAATGCTAGTATCAGGCCCATGTAAGGTGGGCCTCTTACCACAGTGTCCCAGCAGTGGTAAGGAAATGGCTGGAGAGGAAACCCCAAGTGAGTCTTGCTATTTACTTCCTGTGCTTCTTCTTCATGCTTTTTTAGTGGCTTCTAGACCCTCAGAGGTCTAGTCCTGGTTCTTGCTTGCCACCATCCCATCTTTTCCCACTTGTCTGTCCTCACTCCCGCCTTACTAACTATCCAGCAAGCCAGGCCAGAGCTCAGTTTCCCTTCTCTCGAATGCCTTTTGTGAGCAGTCCTTCAATACTGCTGCCTTTTCTAGATGTTTGCAAACTTTTCCATGGAATTCCCAGAACATGGGAAACTCTTCTTATCTTGGGTTGGTTTTATCTTAGTAATGCCTAAGAGATAATTAATCCTATGGATAAATAAATAAGGCAAGTAATGGCACCCTTACCTTTGTTTCTTCTATGGCTGCACAACTTAGCCACTTAAAGCCTAGAACATCACACATCTCATCTCACATTATCTGGGGCTACAACTCTGTCTTAAAATTTCCTATTTAAAAGTTGCAATAAAAATGATAGTAGGGTTGAGTCTCTGCTGATGTTCTAAATTCATCTGAATGTAGGTTTTTCCTTTTTTTTTCTATTTTATTGAAACAGAGTCTCTCTGTGTGGCCTGGAGCACAGAGTCCCCCCCTGCATTATCCTCCCAAGGGCTGGTATTCCCAGTGTACACCACGTGTCCGGTTTGCCCTGAGGTTTCTACGCCTGTAAAGTGAAGCTCACAGTGCTGAGAACTTGGTCCAACCAAGTGTCACCTGATAGCTGGGAGTAGGGTCAGGTGTATGGCTCCCAGCCTTGGGGACCTATATCTCAGAGAGCATGACTGCAGTCTTCAGTATCTGGAATAGAGTGACTGCTTAATAAATGCCCTCTTTCAAGGAAGAAGGGGGAGGGAGGAGGGGTGGGGGGGTAGTGGGAGGGGACCGGGAGAAGGGGAAGAAAGGTAAAAATTTTATTTCTTTAATTATGTTCTTGAATGGAAAAAATAAAACAAAACAATGTATGAAAAAAAAGGGGAAAAAAAGAAAGAAAGTGGAAGAGGCATATAAAAAATATAAATGTTCACTTACTTATAAATATGTTTTTAAAAACACAAAACGGAAGGAGGAACCCAATCAGCTTTGCTGCTAAGCAACTCATCTTAACGTCTTATGTGGATCCAGGATTCCCAGGGTGCCAGTCCAGGGCTAAACGATTGTCTCTGAGTCAATTCAAAATGGCCACCATGTGTCTTCCAAGGGTTCAAGCTTGCTAGAGAAGCTGATTGCAAACCATGTCAGTTTCATCTGTTGCAATTTACCAAGTCATCACAACCTCTTGGATAGGATTGTAGGCAGCATTCAGAGGCCGATATTAGGTAGTTAGCCATCCTACCACACAGTACCATTGTTCTCATTTTATGCATGAGGAACCCTGGACATTGTGGGCTAAGTAGTTTGTTCAAAGTCACATGGTTAATAAATAAAAAACTAGAATACAAAACCAGGCAATATGATTTCTAAAACCTCAACATCTGTGTTTAGAATTTGAGTTGGATAGAGGAGGGAAGAGATAGAGAGAGGAATTACTCACTAAGGTGGTAGGAGTGGTTATGTGCAAGTGACGGCCAGGGCTGGAAAGAGCTTCCCTGAGCAGGGAGAAGCAGCACCAGGTAGTGCGGGAAAGGGTTTGGGTTCCTGCACTACCATAATTAAGCCTTGTCAGACCTGTGATTGAAAAGACAGATAGGCAAGAAGGGTGAACTTGCCTAGGAGGCAAAGATCGGGCTAAGGAATGTGCACAGGGTCAGTACAACTCAGGAAACGCTGATTGTGAGCACAGCCAGACCCCAGCACACAGGGCAAATCCAAAGTTGGAGCTGGGACATCCTCAGAAGTGTCAGCCAAGTACACGATGTTCTGGAAGTCAAATGTATCCAGCAGCCTTGAGGACAGAGGAGAAGGAGGCCAGCCTGGATGGTTTAGGTTTAGACAACTGAGAAACTGCAGTAATAGTCACTGATGATTTTGTTTTTTTTTTTTTTCCTCCTTGGTGGTAGGGCTCAAACCCAGGACCTTGAATAAAGTAGGCCAGCATTCTATCTGCCATTGAGACATATCCTCTGACCTTGATCTTTTTGAGATAGGGTCTTGATGTGTATCCCAGGCTGGTCCTGACCTCACTGTCCTGCATCCCTACTCCACATCCCAAATGCTGAGATTACTTGACTTAAGGCCTTGTTGGGTACAATAGTATCTGTATCATTTGGTGCCTTTGATATTTTATTGTGGCACATTAAGAGGTCATGATAACCCTAAACTATCAGAGACTAAAGAAATACAGAGATGCATTTTTCACTGGAGCTTATTACTCTCAAACATTAACTTTGTGATGCCTTATGACAATAACCGTGAGATCACAAATGGGAAGAACGAATAAAAAGAGAGCTGTGTAAAGTGGGTGCCAAATGAATTTTAGATCCTTTGCTGCTACTCTTGAGTGTGGTGCTTGCTCCCGTGAGACATCAGGTCTGTGTGAGAAGACATTTCTCATGATACCAATGGCATCTCTCTACAGACAAACTTTTAGTTTTATCCCAGGACTTCTTGGAGAAGAGAAAACAAAATTTTAACGGGACATACAGCACCCATGGAGTTACTTTTTGTGGCTCTCAAACAAAATCACTGTAGATTCTTCTTTGCATGCCTGAGAGACAGCTGGCTTCACAAACAACAGCTCTGCCTTTTGCCTTTTTTGGAGTGGCCACTTTAATGTGTACCAGTACTGGGAAAGGGCCAGTGAGAGAATAATCTACAAACTTACATTTGAGTGTGGGTTTTCCGTTCGTCTGAGACAGCAGCTCAGGTTTCCCAAGCTGACCTCAGACTTGCTACATAGGTGAGGATGACCTTGAATTTCTACAGCACTTCCTGCCTCTGCCTCCCAAGTGCTGGAATCTCAGGCTTGCATCACCAGGCCTCATGTATGCAGTGTCCAGATTTGAACCCAGGGCTTCATGCTAAGGAAGCGTTCTGCTAAGTGATCCCTACATCCTTTCCCTTCCCCCTCTTCTTTCCTCCCTCCCTCCCTCTGTTCCTTCCTCCCTTCCTCCCTCCCTCCCTCTGTCCTTCCCTTCCTCCCTCCCTCTGTCCCTCCCTTCCTCCCTCCCTCTGTCCCTCCCTTCCTTCCTCTCTTCCTCTGTTCCTTCCTTCCTCCCTCCCTCTGTCCTTCCCTTCCTCCCTCCCTCCCTCTGTCCCTCCCTTCCTTCCTCCCTCTGTCCCTCCCTTCCTTCCTCTCTTCCTCTGTTCCTTCCTTCCTTCCTTCCTTCCTTCCTTCCTTCCTTCCTTCCTTCCTTCCTTCCTTCCTTCCTTTTTTGTTGTAGTTCCACATACTGAGGATCAAACCTGGAGCTTCTGTGTGTTTGTTGGGCAAGCACTCTACCGCTGAGTACCATTCCTGGTCTGATTTGCATTTCTACTAACAGGATGCTCCATGTTACCAGTATTGTATTAATACTAAGTTGTAGCAGGAAGTCATCTGAAAACTCTAAGAGAAATAGGATCACACTTCTATCTGACATCTTAATGGCATAAAAAAATAAAATTCTTCCTGCACTCAATCATATTGATAATCATTCAAAATGTGAGGTACACAATCTTTGTAAGTCAGTATATCAGACAACAAAGAAAATATGGAGAAAGCATTTCATTAGTATATTAACAATTCATGTAATAATAAGGAAGAAGTTGATTGATTAATAGGAAAATGGTCAAAGCACAGAACTGGCAGCTCAGAAAGGAAGTAATAAAGACAGAAATGTCTCCCCTAGTGTGTATGTTGATATCCCAATCCTTCAAATAAAGAAACTGCTTTGGGCCTGATAGGGCAGAACTTAGGTAGGTGGAGAAGACAGAACTGAATTCTGGGTGGAAGAAAGCAGAGTCAGGAGAGAGATGTCATGGAGCTGCCAGAGATGGACATGCCAAATCTTTCCCGGTAGGCCACAAACTTGTGGTGATATACAGATTAATAGAAATGGGTTAAATCAAGATGTGAGAGTTAGCCAATAGGAGGCTAGAACTAATGGGCCAAGCAGTGATTTAATTAATACAATTTCTTGTGGTTATTTTGGGGCTAAGCTAGCCGGGCAGCCGGGATGAACAAGCAGCCCTCTCCTTGCAACAGAGAAAGCATTTCATTAGTATATTAACAATTCATGTAATAATAAGAAAAAGTTGATTGATTAATAGGAAAATGGCCAAAGCACAGAACTGGCATCTCAGAAAGGAAGTAATAAAGACAGAAAGGTCTCCCCTAGTGTGTATGTTGATATCCCAACCCTTCATCTTTCAGAATGTCACTGTGTTTAGATATTGGGCTTTTGAAGAAACAATTATGCAAGGTGAAGCAATTAGAGTGAGTTTAATTCAGTATATTCTCCCAGGAAAAGTTCTTAGGACATACACCCATGGCGGAAGGACAAAGTAAGACAGCTGTCAGTCAAGGAGGCGGGCTCAGATGAAGCCATATCCACCAACACTCAAATCCTACACTCCTGGTCTACAGGATTGTGAGAAAATAAAATTCTATTGTTCAAAAATACCAACTGTGGCATTTTATTAGCAAACTAAATGACTAAAAATGTAAATACTAAAATACATACAAATGAAACAGTAATTTGAGCAAATAATATCACACATTTGTGTCATATACTTTTGGGTAAGACTATTACTTGGTATGTACTTAGAAGAGCAGTTGGGAATAACAATAAAAAATTGATATAGGGCAGGGCACACGCCTAATCAAAGTGCCAGGGGAGCAGAGGCAGGTAGAGCTCTGTGAGTATGAGGTCAGCCTGGTCTACATAGTGAGTTCCAGGCTAGCCAGAGCTATACAGTGAGACCCTGTCTCAAAACAAATTGATATCTACATTCCCTTCGACCAAAAAATTCTACCCCAAGAAGGATTTATATGTGTAATACCTTAACATTTATCAGTGAAAAACAACCAGTGTGTCCATTCAAAAGGATAATGAAGTGGGAACAATCCCTAGGATGGAGAAAGTGGGCACTTAAAGAAAAGGAATGAGATAATTAACCGTGTTAAAAGGAAACTGTCCGTGACTTGGAAGAAGTCTATGATGTAGTGTTAGTTTGAGAGTAGTAGTGGACAGGCTGGGAAGACATCTTGGTGGGGACGGTGTTTGCTGCACAAGCATGACGACTTAAGTTTGTGTCCCTTTAAAGCCCATATAACCATGTGGCCATCATAATGCTTATAACCCTAGATCTGAGAAATGGAAAGGAAAACCCTGGGGCCTAATTGGCCTGCCAATTTGGCCAACTGGTGAGCTTCAGGCTCAGTGAGGAACCCTGGCTCAGAAAAATAAGATGGACAGTGATCTAAGAAGACACCTAATGTCAACTTCTGACCTCCACATGCATATACATGGGCACATGCACCCATATGTCTATACTTGCACACACAGGTCATACATGCCCATACATGCACACACCTACATATGGAGAGTAAAAGTAGTAGTGAACTAGTAAGACAGAGTGGTTGCATTTATTTATTTATAGCTACTGTATCCTTTTTGCTAGTTTAAGATATAAAATAAGATCTTATTTTCTTTTTTGGAAAGTAATGAACATTATGTAAAGATACTGCCATGATTGATTTTGATTGTCAACTTGATGGTTAATTTATAATTAACCCCTAGGCATGTCTGTGAGGGATTTTCTAGGCTATGTGAATTGAGGAAGGAAGATGTACATGCATAGTGGGTGGCACTATTTCATTGGCTGGGTCGCCGAGTCGCAACAGTCATCTCTCTCAGCTTCCTGACTGCGGACACAGTGTGACTAGTCACGTCTTCCTTGCTGCCATGACATCCCCATGGTGATGAACTGTATCTGTCTCAATCATCTAGTATGTCTAATTGGTTATTCTTCCAGAAAGCTTTAAAGGTTTGTTTTAAAATTCTATCAAAACACTCAAAATTGGAGAAATTATGGGCACAAATCCCAGAAGATGCTTCAGTAGCACACATGTATGTAAAACGAAGAAGCAAACCAGAATCAGCAGAAGATGAAAGTGCTTTGTAACAGCCACATAATTAAAATGGGAACAACGTTCTGGAAAAAGGCTTCTATTACTTAAACCTTTGTCTCTTTGTGAACTGGATAGCATGTAGAAGAAGTATCTAAGCTTCAAGGGAAATAGGAATAAATGTTTATCTGGCGGACGGTAAAAGGTATTGTTATTTCTGAATGGTGATCAGGGAGACCGTACCTTTTACAACACGAACATGCGAGGAAGTAAATATGTAATGGGGCTTCACTGGCAAAATGATAACTTTGACCTTGGCAAATCTCCAAGATAAAATAATTTTAAGGTAGAGATTAGTAAATGATTGACTTTCTTTGGGGGCACTCTGGCTTATAAGGAAATTTCTAGTTTCAGAATTCAGACTTTCCCGTTCTTAAGCCTCCTGGAGAAAGTCACTCTTCATATCTCCATTCTCTCAGCCAGTATTAAAAATGTGTGTCAAAGTGCTCAACAATCTTCACTGTTGTGAGCTAGGCCACTTGTGGCCTTCAGCATTCCTGTGCCAGGCTGCTCGTTCCTGCTAGGGGAGCCTGCATCTGGCCCTTCTCACCCTGCCCTGCTGAATGTCTAAGAGCCAACCACCGCTGACAATCAACGCCTGTGCGGGCGTCTGGACAGACGTGTTCCACTTACTTTTCTGATCCCAGCTGTCTGACTTAATCCTATGTGGGCTCTGTTAAGAGATCAACACGATTTCGGTGGCTACTTGAGTCCCTACCCTCGTTTCTAACATGGTAATTGATATTGATACTTGAAGAGCTGAGAGACACTATAGCTTTGATTTGGGCAAGGCTGTTTTTCAATTAAAATGTTTTTTTTGGGGGGGGGCAACATTCTTTTGATATCTGTTATTCTTTGGCAGTCCTCAGCCCCACATGAAACTTGGCTCTGTATGTAGCAACTCCCCGACTTTATTTATGTTTGAGTCATCAAAGAGGTTTTAGGTCTGTAAACTTGTGAGCTTGACGGAAATCTTTCAAAGCACTTTTCAAAGGGTCAGTTAGGCCTTATCTAATCGGCACTGCTGTTCCCAAACCTTCCGCTGGCCCATAAATTGTGTTTACTTAAAAACACATGGTTTTTCCCCCAAACATCCTTTCCATTAATCCTTCGATATAGATGTCTTAATGCTACTATATTTGTAGCCATTCATCTGATAACATTTAGGACGACTTTGTGCTTGCTTGGGCCAGGGAGGGATATATTAGGTCAATAGGCACCATTCCCCATATTGTAGAAGTTTTGTTTTCCTTCACATCTAAAACATAGCTTAAATTACAGTGGTTAATAGTTTGTAGAGGTGTTTTATATAAGAATAGTATTTCTTCACTTTCTACTGTTTAGATCTCAGTATTCCACGATTGTTAATTGGTGAACTGATGCCATGTTATCAGCTGTCTTAGCTAATAACTGAGCTATAAAATCACAGTTTATAGTCTATACAGATCTTTTATCATGGACTCACATGCTCCAAAGAAATTACTCGTATCTTACAAAGGGAAGAATGCTTATTGACAACAGGCTACACATTTGTATAAATGCCTGGGTATAGACTGATGCTCTGGGAAGGCACTAGGTTCTGACTCCGTGTTGGCAGTCTATGAGATCATTAGGATAAAGTTAAACTTGAGAGTCACTTAGTTACTCTAGGTGATACTAATTTGGAGTGTGTTCGGGTTGCCAGAGAAACCTGCCAGATGATTAGAATTGTTCAAAAATACTGAGGTCATCAAGAACAGGCTAGATAGCACTGTGCTGAGTTCAGGTTTGCTGGGCACTCTGCACGTGGATGATCAAAGCAGAGATAAGATGTCTGCTGAACCTGCTTGGGCGTGTGCTGCCCTCACCACGCCCATCTCATTCTCCATCTGGGTTCAGGGCTCCTTTATTCACTTATTACTGATTTATTTTTTTGAGGCAGGGTCTCACTATGTGGCTGTGACTGTCCTGGAACTTGCTATGTAGACCAGGCTGGCCCTTGAACTCATAGAGATCCACCTGCCTCTGCCTCCCTAGTGCTGGGATTAAGAGTGTCTGTCTAGAAGACTTTTTTTTTTAATTTCCAAGATTCCTTCCTAGATATAATTGCACTTTGGGATATATATATATATATATATCTTACTTGCTTACTAGATTTTGATGGTCTTGAGAATAAAGGATATATTTTTTTAAAATTAGCTTTTTAATCTATAGAACATTATTTAGTATTTTTTCTATATAGAGCCAATGAACATTCATTAGATTTA
Source organism: Ondatra zibethicus (assembly GCA_004026605.1). NCBI lineage: Eukaryota > Metazoa > Chordata > Mammalia > Rodentia > Cricetidae > Ondatra > Ondatra zibethicus. The sequence goes on along the minus strand of PVIU01003795.1, from coordinate 46,015 downwards.
ATGTAATTTGATTTAGCACCTAATCAATGTTTGCCTAAAAATTCTGCTGTTTTTCCCTTTGAGACAGTGTTTCTCTGTGTGACCTAGCCTGTCATGGAACTATCTCTATAGACCAGGCTGGCCTCAATTTACAGAGACCCACTTGCCTCTGCTTCCTGAGCATTAAGACTAAAGGCATGCAGCACCATGGCCTGGCATGAATTCTGCTTTCTTGATAGTGCTCAATGATCCTATGCTGCCTGGCATCTCCTCTCATGCCTAGGCTTCCTATGTCTCCTTTTGTTTGCACTTGCCTGGGCACACATATTGCTGGGTATTTTCCTTTGGAGCCAGCTGAACACTTGACAAGAATCCTGTTGGGGGATAGGAATACCTGCTAAGCCACATGCAAAGGAAAGAAGAGAAGGTGAAAATGACTCACTTTCCTGACATACACAGATCACCTGACTGTGTAACTCAGACAAGACAACAAAGGGCAAGAAACTTAGCTGCTTCAGACAAATATTTTTTGTTAGACTACTTTAAAAAGAGAATAGGCATATGTATATTTTTTGGAGGAGTTATTTTACTTAGATTCTTATAGGGATCTGAGACCCTGGTAGGCTGGCTACTTGGTACAAGAAAATAGAATTGAGTCCTCAAATGCCTTCTAATTTCAGATGAAGTTTGTCTATGGGAAGAGTAACAGCTGAGATGCTTGTGTTTTCTATACCCCATACGACAGTATTTAGCACATGGCAATCAATAGGGGTTTGTTTGTACAAAGCACATTAACTATGCAAAAAGGCTTCCTTGCAAATGTCGCTACCAAGGATGACAGCATTTATCACTGTGTTCTGTCCTGCTGGTCTCATAGCTGAAGTCATACAGAAAGCTGAGACAAGATCTTAAGAAACAGTAAGCAGTAGGGTGTCACCTGAAATGTACTGATTCATGATGCAGTGCATCCTTGAGCAGACTATGGAGAGAGAAGAGAGGTCCTACCTAAGTGTTCCCTCAGTGTGGGGTTTGAATATTGGCTCTATAGGAGGGTTTAAGGAGATTTGGCTCAAGGCTAGAGACTTGTTTCTTTAAAGTGTTTTGTCTAACAACCTTTATTTATGCTTTGGAATATTCAAGGCCCTGGAGACTTGGGCTCAAACTTGCTGAAGAAAATGTAGCAGCTGTCTGGGGTCCCAAAGTGGTCAAAGCATTCTAGGAATTTCACTTGGGACATAGAGAGTAGGCAGGGGTGAGAGACCCTACACAGTCATTGTCCCTTACCTCATTTAAGTATGCCACATTACACAGCTACTAGAAAGAACTCTTCTCTTTCCAACATCGTAGGAATCTTCTTTTACTTTGAAATTTCTTTACCTTCCCAATATCCAACTAGAAATTTATTTGTACGATACTTATCTTTGTAAAGATTTTACATTAGGATCTTTAAAACTTCTTGGGGAAGATGAGAGCAGCTCACAGCCCTCATCGGACAAGTTTTTTTTTCTGCAGTCGTAGAGAGACTCATGGCTCCTCAAGTGCAGAGAGAATCAGCGACTGTGGAGTGTTCAGCCCTAAATGAACATCTCAGTCAAATTCCTCAAGATTCAGAGAGCACCACCGAAGGTGTAGAAGTTTGTAATAGCCAGAGTTTGGGGAGGACTTCTGTGAAGTAGTGTCTTTTGGACACCACAGGGCCATTGCTCTCTGGAGCTCCCACCAGCTGTGGTTGCCTGCATAAAATCAAGGCAGGTAAGATTTCCATGTGCACGGGAGAGGATTCAGGAATCTCCCACTCCCGCCTGAGGAGCTACTGGCAGCTGGTGGCAACCAGGAGAGAGTCAAAAGGGTGTGGCTTTTGCTAATTCTCCAGGGTTTGGCCCCACGCCTATACAGATATCAACAGCATTAAATGGGCTCAGTAGGTTGAATGCGAAACAAAACCAACCAACCAACCACAACACTACATGAAATTGGGAGAAAGATGTGTTGGGGAGGGGTCTGGGAAGAATTGGAGGGACCAGGAGGGGTAGACTTGATCAAAATATATTGTATGCATACATGAAATTATTTAAGATGAATAAAAATATAAAACATATAACCCTAAAGCAACAGTTAAAAAAATTGTTGGGGTTTATTGGTCTTTCTTTGAGTCAAACTACTGCCAAGAGGAAATGTGGTTGGTTCGAGGTACAAGTGGCTCAGAGGGTAAGCACTGTAGCCAAGCAAGACTGGCTAGAACTTGATTCCTGGAACTCACACAAAGGGGAACCCATTTAAAGGGGAAGGCACCTAACGTGGAAGGTGGGAACCAACGCCACAGAATTGTCTTCTGACCTCCACATTAACACTGTGGCATGTATGTACTGCCTGCCTCCTCCCGCACTGTGTGTGTGTGTGTGTGTGTGTGTGTGTGTGTGTAAGAGAGAGAGAGAGAGAGACAGAGACAGAGACAGAGACACACAGAGAGACAGAATGAGAAAAATTACTTTTTTTTTTTAAATGAGGACTGATTTCTTTTAGATTAGAGACTACTTTCTTATTTCGTTATTTTATGGAAAAACAAAAGAGCAGAGATCCCATGAGACTACACACCAATTTAAATTCGGTTGAACACAGCCCCTAGAGTGGACCTAGGTCTGCAGAGGCAGGAGACCCAAACAATGTGAACAGCAGGTGACTTCTCTAAAGAAGCTTACGGTGTGGGTTTAGGCTAGAACTTCCTCAACCCAAAGGAAAAGGAAGAACAGAAATGTTTTTTCCTTCTTCTAAAACAGCTGTGGAACTTGCTGGCTAAGCAAAATGTTTTTCCCTGTTGTAGCTTGGAAAGGAGCAGCAGTTGGAGGACCTCTCTCCCCCTAGTCCTTCCTCCCCACCCTGGACTGTACCATTAAATCTTAGATAATGGGGTGATCTAAAGCAGAAATTAAGTTAGTACTAGTCACAACCCGTCCCTCTGCATGCATGGCCTCGCGTGTCGCTCGCTTCCTATGGTGGTGACCAGAATCTGTTCAGGGGCTTGCTGCTCTTGCAAGGTCGCTGGGAGAGGGAGCATTGAACTTTGGACTGCACCTCAGAGGGTGAAGTAAACAACAGGGCTATAAATGTCAGTGTCAGGCTGTGGCTTTGTGGAGCTGCCCTGCTAGAGCAAAGAGAGAGGGAGAGAGAGGGAGCAAACTAGTCCGAAGGGGTTGCGTAAGTAGGACTTGATTCTTTTAGTTTGGGAAATGTTTTCTGAGACTAATAAAGTCCTTTCCTCCCCTTCACAATAGGCTTTGTAAAAAGATTGGAAAAAGACATTAAAAAAAAGATTAAAAAAATGAACAAGAATTTGGGTGTGGTAGGTGAAGTGTCTGGGGGAGCAGCACAGTTAGAACTTTTTGTTGATTTCTGTCTTTTACTGCGCTGTGCCCAGGGAAGCTGGGGAAAGGAGGGGCAGTCTTTTCTTTCTGCAGGATTGTGGTGTTATGTGGGCAATACTATTTGATTAAATCTCGGTTTTTCCACTGAAGGGTAGAGCGAGGACAAACAAAGAAAAGCTAATGGATTTCAAGAACAGAGATGGAAATACGCCCAGCTCTCCCTACTTTAGAGGGGTCCGGGGAAATCGCGAGCAGTTTCAGAAAAAAGAGTAGGGAGGGAGCAGGCTCCACCCACAGTGCAGAAGTGGTCACCTTTAGAGGAGGCCCAGCTGTGCCACAGGTGGTCCGTGGGTAGTTTTTGAGTTTCAGTCTAGAATGGGAGCCCTTAGGTGGGCGAGGGACTTTAAAAGTGCTGGTCAGAAGTTCAGAGGGAGAAGCTGTGTGGCAGAGTGTGCGTATTTCCCTTTTAGTGGGGGTATAATCAAATGTAATTCTGTACAGAATAAGAATGAAAGGCACTGAAGGTTGTAACTACTACCCGGTTGTCACTGTATCTAACATTATTTACCCCCATTCTTTTATATAGTTCCTTGACGGTAGTTAAAGTGCAAAGTTTATTCTACAAAAACAACTTTAAGCAACGTTGAACAGCCTATTGATTATAACAACAGGGAAATCTGCCAGTGGAAATCCAGCCTCTTTAGTTTCTCCTTTGCCACTAGATAATTCTTTTCTTTTCTTTTTTTTTATTTTATTGATTTTTATTGAGGTCTACATTTTTCTCTGCTCCCCTCCCTGCCTCTCCCCTCCCCTTCAACCCTCCCCCAAGGTCCCCATGCTATTTACTCAGATAATTCTTTTCATTAGAAATATAGGTGAGGGAAATAATTTCCTCACTTATGTTTGCCATTGAGCCATTTGAAAATGTTTATTTTATGGCAGAATATCAAGTGCCATCTTCATGCTGATGATTCTGTCACAACTGAATTTAATTTACTTTTTTGAGAGGTGTGTGTGCTAGAGATTGGACCCAGAGGCTCGCATGAACTTAGTTTAGAAAATATGTACAAGCTAGACTTCCTATTAAGAAACTGAACATCTGGTTTTGATGCTCATTTCGCTGTCACAGAGCACATAGAAAACTGGTTATTGCAAGTTATTGCAAGGTGATGTATTTAAAAATATTAATCTCTCCAGTGGTGGAGAGATTCTATTTTGGATTGGGCAGAATCAATATGAACCTGCTCTTGTGGATTGTTATCTGTGTGGTCATAGACAAGGCAGCTGCAGTCTCTCTGAGCCATAGTTGCCACAGCTGCAGGAAGGGTATAATCTTCCCAGGCACAACTGACATATGTAAATGTGCTTAGCACTGTTTTGGGCTTTGTAGTTCTAGAAAAACTGAGTAACTGACCAATATAAGAATAATCCAATTATTATTGTAAATACCACCCTATAGGAATTTCCCTAATTAAATATCAGAATTTAAAATGTGTTAGTACAAATAGCCAAGCCAAGACGGAGTCTCTCTCTCTCTCTCTCTCTCTCTCTCTCTCTCTCTCTCTCTCTTTCTCTCTCTCTCTCTCTCTCGGACAGGGCCTTACCCTGTAACCCTGGCTGGCCTGGAACTTGCTGTGTGTAGACCTAGCTGGCCTTAAACACAGAGATCCGCTTGCCTCTATCTTCCGAGAGCTGAGATTAGCGATGAGCACACCAGACCCAGCTCTCCTTCCTTTCATTCTTTCTTTTTTGTTTGTTTTCTTTTCAAGACAGGGTCTCACATGTAGTCCTGGAAGTCCTGGAACTCACTATATAGAACAGGTCGGTCTTGAATTCACAGAGATCTGCCTGCCTGTCTCTTGAATGCTGGGATTAAAGGTGTGTGCCACTTTATCCCCCGCTCCTTTCTTTAGTGAGCCTCTTAGGTCAGATTTTTCTTGGAGAGAGCAGTCTCACTACTTGCCCGAGTCTGGCTTCTAATTTGAAATTCTTCTGCCTCAGCTTCCCAAATGCTGGAAGTGTAGGTGTGCTGCTGAAGCCAGCTACATTTGTATTCGGAAGCATTGAATACCTTGAGGCACATTCTCACTCTGTATTCCAGACAGGCCTGGAATTTACCCTGTAGTCAGACTATTCTTGAATTCAGAGGTATCCTTCTGTCTCAGTGTTTTAGGTGTTACCTTTATAGGCATGGACCCCCCACACCTTCTTTTGTTCTTTTATCAACATGACTCAGCTGTGTGGATCTTTTTTTTTTAATGATTTTTGCACATTTTCATCATGACTCTAAATTTACCTTAAAAAGTTCTGAGAAAGTTGGGCAGTGGTGGCGCATGCCTTTAATACTAGCACTCGGGAGGTAGAGACAAGTGGATCTCTGTGAGTTCGAGGCCAGCCTGGTCTACAGAGTGAGTTCTAGGACAGGCTTCAAAGCTACAGAAAAACCCTATCTCAAAAAGCCAAAAAGTATCTGAGAGAAGTGGCCCCTAGTTTGGGGGCTATTTCTGCTCAGGTACTTAATATTTTATAATATTTTAACTAATATTTTAAAATTCCTGGGTAAGGGGGCATCTTTTCATCTGCAAATGTTCTATCTAGCTGTCGGAATTCATGAAGACAGTATTAGAATCAGCAATGAGTCTTAAATGGGGCAAGAACAATGACTTGTAATGTTTCTCCTTGGCCAAATTTTCCTTTCTTGATGTATTTAAATTAAGTATGGTGGTAATATCAAAGCAGATAGTCTTTATATTTGAAGAGATTCAAATCCTATATTATCATATCACTAGACATGGAGAAATAACAAGCCAAAAATATTGAATGTACCCAAGATGTTTATAAATGTGGAAGGCTTGAACTTGACGTCACAGTTTGCTCTCTGCCTTTTGCCTGGGACTTTCCAGGAAAATTTCATGCAAGAAGATCTAAGGGCCATCATGGACCACATCCACACTGGTACCCCGACTCCACCGCTACATCCTTTCTTTCTCATCATGAGCCACATCCACACTGGTACCTCGACTCCACAGCTACACCCTTTCTTTCTCACATCTCTTTCTGTGCTGGCTCTTTTTAGCCTTGGGCAGAATTCCCTTCTAACATTTGCTAGATTGGCAGAGGACAGCGCAAAGCAGTCAGAACTTAGTGCATCTCAAATGAAAGTCAGAATGTGTTTGCAGAGTGTATATGACTGTACACTACAGTCGGATGGTGTTGCTAAATAGGTGTCTTCTCCTAGAGAAGTGCCTGGCTGTCAATCAGGCACATTTCCATCAGCGTGCTAATTGCAGTATCCTGCTACAGATAGCTAGCTGATTTGACTACTCCTCAGCCTTTTAGCTGGTACTTTCCCCTTCACAGCAAAGTTTAGTGGAAGGAGGTTCCGGGCAATAGCATACTGAACTCAAAAAGATGAAGACAGAACACATAGGCTGAGTTTTAGTTAGTAGGATCATACCTACTGTGTTTAGAGAAATTCAGAGCAAAGACTACGAAGTTATCGATGACGTTTGTTTTCTGTTTTATAGGACAACGTCAGCAATGTGGAGAAGCCTAGGGCTAGCCCTGGCTCTCTGTCTCCTCCCCTATGGAGGAGCAGAGAGCCAAGGCCAAAGCCCTGCTTGTAAGCAACCTCCAGCCTGGAAGATAGGAGATGAAAATCCAATGCTAAACTCTGAGGGCACAGTGACTGTGGTTGCTCTTCTGCAAGCCAGCTGATACCTGTGCCTTTTGCAGGCGTCCAGGTAAGCAGTCTTCAAAGGTTTAGAATATCTTTAGGGAAAGGCTATTAAATACAAATGAATGTATGTAAAATGCAATAAAAATAGAAATAATGTAATTATCAAATAATGCTTTTGTAGATGAGTATGTTTGTATAACACAAATTTGATGAAAAGACCAGGAAGACACTACACACACACACACACACACATATCTCAAACACACACACACACACACACACACACACACACACACACACACACACACACACACAGACACACACACACACCCCACATGGATATATAAAATACTACCAAAATGTTTACTGTGGCATTCCTGGGCTTTGAATACGTTTTCCTTTTTGTGTTCCTACATTTTGTAACTTCTCAGTATGGTTTACTCATGTAAAATTCACTCCTATTAGAGCAAAGGTTCAATATAAGAAGCAGAGGAAGGCTGCCAGCACAGACACTAAACACTAGGATTGTAATAGAAGGTTTTGCATCACGTAACAATCATAAATCAAAAATATAGGTTGAGTCAGCCATCAAATATTAATTGCACAACACTCTATATATCTGCAAGGCAAATTTAAATATTTACTAATTTGGTGCTCATGTTCATGCAAGCATTTAGCATAAAGCTTCAAGTTTTAGCAGGGTGGGCATGGTGCACATCTTTAATCTCAGCACTCGGGAGGCAAAGGCAGGTGGATCTCTGAGTTCGAGGCCAGCCTGGTCTACAGAATGAGTTCCAGGACAGTTAGGGCTACACAGAAAAACACAAAAAAAGCTTCAAGTTTTAAATAAAGGTGAGAGGTTCAGTTTTACAATGCATACAAAAATTACAGTCACTTAAAAATAATAAGAGCTTCGCAGAAAATAAAAGGTACATAGAAGGGAGAACAAATAAACAAACTAAATGTCATCGTTTGTTTTATGTGTTTTCCCCTAGACTGGAAGACCTGCGACTAAAACTAGAGCACCAAGGCTATTCTAACATTTCCTACATCATTGTTAACCACCAAGGGTCCCCTTCTCAGCTAAAACACATACACCTGAAAAAGCAGGTGTCAGCCCAGATTGCTGTTTACAGACAAGAAGAACATCAAGAAGATGTCTGGACTCTCCTAAATGGAAACAAAGATGACTTCTTCATATACGACAGGTAAGCCACACCCCCAGGCCTTTTCAAGCTATCATTTTCTTTTAATCGTTCACAGTGGCGTTCTTCACTGCCCAATGCCACAGTTCAGTTTTTGTCTCGTGTGATTCCTTGCTGTTGGGAACACTTTTGGTTTTGATCCTTCTGACATTGTTCTGCTGTTTTTTTCTCCACAGCTTTCTTTTTCTCTCCCCACTGCCACCTCCTCCTCATTCTTCTTCCTTCGTTCTTCCTATTAACTTGTCCGTGCTATTCAGAGTGATTTAGTTTTCCTTCTCTTCCCACTAGGCATTCTGTAAAACTGACCTCATCTATTCTCTTACCATAATACCACATATATCCTAGTGAACTGAAATAAGTACAAAGTTCAAATACAGTACTTGAACACAAACCCAGATATCTCTCCCACAGTTATAGCCACAAGCATCTTAAATTCCATGACTCAAATAGGAGTCAATTACATTCTTTTAAAACCTATTCCTTAAGCTTTGACCTTTCTGTGAGTTTTCTTGGCGGGAGAGAGGCCAGCACTAGAGGACACAATCCAATAATACTACATTCTGCCTCCAGCCCCTTACCCTTTATCTATGTTGTGTTGCAGAACATGATCATGTGTCATGGCATTGCTGTCATAGACCCTTCAGAGAGTCTAACAGGCAGTTTGTGACTTCTAGTCATTCACCGAACTCTAAGATCTTGTGTTTATCTACATTGCCTTCATAGTCAGCCTCTCAAATGACTTTCTTGTTACTTTTCCTCTAGATTTTTGCAAAAACGTTCTCACGTGTTTATTTCCTGATTTGTATTTAGTAATAAAGTATTTAAAATTAGACATTTGTCTTTGTTTTATATCAAGTATTCAGTTTCAAATTATTGAAGGTTTGGATTTTATATTTTATATATTTTGAGTTAAATATGAGTCCACCATTCCAATAAGTAGTTACAGAAAACTGACTGTACATTTCCCTCTGTGTTGAACAAATGGAGGAATCCATTTGCATAACAGATATAATTCTAAATATTGTGCAGATTAATAATCATACTTTGTAGACCATACTTGTTTCTGTTTAGATTAATTTACAATTTATGGTCATATGCTTGTATTTCTTAGCTGAGCATGGAAATTGCTTTCAACATGATCTGTATGAATTTATTTTGAATCTATGATCAAATAAAACATTGATATTTTGAGAGACTTTCAATGCAAATATTGTCTTCTGGAAAGCATTCTTAGTTGATGCTTGCTTCCTTCTGGCTCTGCCTGGGCTGGGTCCTTACTTTGTCTCACATTAAATATCTTTTCAGCTTTACTTCGTTCTTTCTGGCCCCTAAAATTCTAGTCAGTTGTAAAGGACAACTATAAAGATGATATTTTTGGATAAGATGTCAGTAAAAGTAGACATTTCAACTTTATCAGTTTGGAGAATGTCGAATTATAATTCTAATTATTTTATTGGGCTGAAAATTTTCTTATATTAAATATGTTTATTGGGATAAATGAGCTAGTGAGCATAGTGCATGCATGTGCTATATATTTGCAATGCCAGTATGTGTGAAATTCAATAGACATGAATTTCAGGCTAGCTTAGACTTCTCCATGAGTTCATTATGAGAATCTCTCTCAACTTAAGGGCTGGTGATATAGCTCCCTGGCAGAGCAGAGCACATACATAGGATATGTAAGGTTCGGGTTTGTTTCCTACACTGCAAATTAATAAATAAAAAAGACACTGCCGAAAAGTTCAACAGTGTTTTTGTTATGCAATCATTTCTGTTTCTGTGGAATCTGTCTTGCCTGAGCAGTTATGAAAAGCTCCCATGGTTAGTCTTTGGCAGAATATATGCTAATTAAAAAGTATTTGACTGAGTCACAGTCATTACACACTGTCTAAAAATTATTTTAATGATATCTATAACATTTCCAAATACTAAAATCAGAATCACTAATCTTGCTGTAACCTGAACTGGTATATTGCCTGGGAACTCAATTATATATCCCACTCAAGGAAATTTATTAAAAGCATGGAAGGGGCTTAGCCTGTAATACCTAATACAGTCTAGGCTGAGTAAGGTCACACAGAGAGTAAGTAGTTAATATCGCTGTTTGCCTTTTAGATGTGGCCGTCTTGTGTATCACCTTGGCTTGCCCTATTCCTTCCTCACTTTCCCATATGTTGAAGAAGCCATTAAGATCGCTTACTGTGAGAATAAATGTGGAAACTGCTCTCTGACGGTAGGTATTTTTCTCAGCTGTTTTTACTGGGGATAAAGAGAAAACTTTAAAACTCTACCTAAATAAGTGGTTCATCATCAATTATGTAAGAAAATCTTAAACACCCATTTTCTGTCATGTAACACTCTTTAAAACATATTTGCAAGACTCATATTGCTCCTTCATCTTGAAAGGCTTTAGAGATAAACAAGCAAACAAATCACAGCTGGAGAGATGGCTCAGTGGTTAAGAACACTGGCTGCTTTTGCAGAAGACCCCTATTCAGTCCCCAGCACCGACCTGGCTGCTCAGAGCCACCCTAAGGCCAGCTTCAGGGGATGCGGTGCCCTCTCCTGGCCTCTGAGGCTACCAGTACAGTGCACTTAATACATGCAGGCAAGGCACTCATACACATAAAGTAAAAATAAATAAATATTTAAAAATAATAAAAATCAACGTAGATAACTCTGTCACTTACTAATGAATGTCACTGTATGAGTATGAGTGAGTGCTCTAAGAATTCAGTCAACATATAAAATACCGTGACTGTGGTGACCTGGGCATGCGCAGAGCATGGTGACAGTGAAGCTCATCTGTGATGTCACCTGTCAGGGAACTGAGACTAGATAACTAGAGTCCTTTGTCCAGGACCTAGGACAACCAGCTTTGCTAAAGAGCTGCCCACTTTTCCATTCTGGAAGTTGAATTATTGCACTTATCTGAAAAAAAGTTCTACTTATTACTGATATCTCTTAATAACCATGAAAATATTTATTCTTATTTTGAGAAGTACTATACTCTTCTACTTTGCTGTCTCCCTGACACCATCAATTATATTATACATTATTTGTTCCACTAAGAGAAAAAAAATGCTGTGAATTAAAGTAGGCCATGATGCTATTTTTACCTGACAGAACTGTGTAAAGATTACCAAAGCTTTGGTGAAATTAAAAACATTTTCTCACACATGTTGCAGAATGAAAAGCTGCCAGTTTTTAACTGGCATTTTTGAGTGGTTAGAGATAAGCCATTTTGCTTAGAAAAAAAGACTAGATTCAATGACAGGCATGAAAAGTTACTAATGTCAGGATTCCATGTTTGGCTGACTTCACTACAACCTAAGTTTTTCCATCAGTTTACTTAGTTTTGATTTTACAGAGAGAAATAGAGTAGCTTGGCTTCTTTAAACCTTTAATAAAAAATGTAGACATTGAGACCCAGGTCAGGCTCTTTTTCATTAATATACTGTATTATATTTATATATGCACTATATATAGTATATTAATATAATACAATATATATTAATATACATATATAATATATACAGCTATGTGATATATGCATATACTATAAACACAACTATTATGCACATAAACACCAACACATAAATTAATAATTAATATTTATATATTATATGCACATATCATATATACGGTATATGTATATATTATATACACATATATTAATATACTGTATTATAGTAATATACTGTATTTCATCAATATAGTGTTAACTGTATCCTAATTAACTTGTTGGAATAACATAAATATTGCCTCTACAAGTAACTTTTTTATACACTCACAGTAAATCTATGAGCTTGTTAATAAGTGATCTGTAAATTTGTTCCAGAGTCTCGAAGATGAAGACTTCTGTAAAAATGTGTCCTTAGCTGCTATGGGTAGATCAACGGAGCCCTCCAAAGCACATCACCACCACAAGCACCATCACAGGCATGGGCATGGGCATTTCGGGAACAGTGAGCTTTCAGAGAACCACCAACCAGGAGCACTAGATATGGAGCCACCTTTGCCTCCTTCAGGCCTACATCGTCGCCATAAGCACAGGGGCCAGCACAGGCAGGGTCACCTAGAGAGCTGAGACATGCAGGCAAGTGAAGGTGTTCAACTTTCACTTGCCCAAAGGAAGCTTTGTCGGAAGGGGTGCGTAAACCAGCTCCTATGTACGTTGTCTAAGGAGTCAGGGACAACCACTAATAGCTGCTGCTGCCACTGTCGCCATCTCATATTTGAGAAGTCAGGGTCTGCAATCACTTGACAGTGTGCCGAAAACCTCCCATCTTTATGTAGCTGACAGGGGCTTTTTGCGGAGGAGAAAGTCATTGAATCTTGTCAGTGTCGATCACCTCCTGCTGCCTGACAGAGTCAGCCACTAAACCCCACAGAAGCTGGCACCACCTGAAGCTGAAATAATAAGACCAAAAAGTGAAAATGACGTTCAAACTAAATATTTAAAATAAATTGTATACTCCCTAAGTCAGCCTAAAGAGACAATTTCATTTCTAGAAATTTCGCAACCCATTTAATTAATCAGTGAACTAAAAGTAGGAATTGGATTTGTGCAAACATGAAGAAATCTACCATATTGGCTCCTAAATTTAAAATTTGATGCCATGGAAAATTTGATCCAAATCGGATTTGTATTATGGGGTAACTAAAAAGTGATTGCAGCTTTTGGTTAATATGTCTTTCTTTTTCTTTTTCCCGTGTTCTAATTACATTGATGAGAACAGAAACATAAACTATGACCTAGGGGTTTCTGTTGGATAGCTCGTAATTTAGAATGGAGGAAGAACAACAAAGACACATTTTCCAGTTTTTTTTCTTTACTTAAACTCTCAAAACAATAGGAACTTTTATCTTTTTAAACTTCCATTTTTAACCAATTAAGTCTTTAACGGACTGCATTTTGAATATCTTCTTATCTTTTTATACTAGCTTTACTTTCACTACATACATCTGTGTATCCTGTTTTCTTCATCTTGTGTTGTATTGTTCTTTTGAATTGTGAGTGACTGTCTTGAAAGACATAACAGAAGAAAAGTATGTTGGTAATCTGCATACTGCTTAAGCCAGTATTCCCATAATCAATGATGGTTCAATAGAGAAACTCAGCCCTATGAACCTGAACTCTTTTATGGCTAATACCAATAAGCAAGAATGCAGTACAGAATTGGGCACAGTACGGATTTATCTAAATAAATGCAATTTTAAAAAGCTTAAAAGTGTGCGTCTTTATTATTTAGCATGCTCACATTGAAAACAGAAGTGAATTTTAATGCCTTTAAAGAAATTAAGTTGTAGCTAATGCATAAAGTGCTCTGTTCAAAACCGTCCCCGAGTGGGGCGGGAGTTTTTGGCAGCCGCGAGGCGCCGCTCCAGGTCTCGGATGGTGTTCTGGAGACTCGCAATCTCCTTGCTCTTTTCCTCTTGAAGATGTTGAAGCTTCTAAATGAAGCAGAAGAAAGGCTGTCATTGCAATTTAGAAGTAAGATTAAGTATAAGGAAAGACAAAACAACAATCAAAACACACCCGAGGCTCATATTTTTAAAACTATCTTACTTTGAAAGGCCTGTAGCTTCACTTTTGTGTGATTGAAAGGGAAAAACTGGTATAAGGCCACAAAACTAATTTACTATATTTAAAATAAACATTAGGAAATATTCATAGGAACACACTGATGCAATTAATTTACTGAAGACAGTTGTGGGACAAAATACACATACCCTTCTGTAGATACTCTGCGGCAAAATAGTAGCATCCGGATACAACTTTGATTTAGTTTGAACTCTTGCTAGTTTTGTGTCAAACTGAACCAAATTCAAAAAGAGAAAGTTATTAAGGCTGTTGTAGTTCAATACTCAAAAACAATGTTTCTACAGAAAAAGTATACCAACAACATCCTTTGCTACATATTTTGTAATTGAACACACTCTATATAGCAGACAGAAAAGTCTTTATGAAACAATCTGAAAAAAGAACAAAGAACATCCAAACAAGATTCAGCTAGATGGTGGGTTAAAATTTTTTGGGGGGCTTTAAAAGAGGGTCAAAAGCCTGGGCGCTACCTCTAGAGGTAGCACGGTACTTTTTCTCTAACACCATTGCTCTCTCCACCCTTCCATATGAGGCATACTCCTGATCTCCGCACTAGAAAATGTTTCACATTACCACTGGTGTGCTTTCGTCAGGAAAATCCACTGTAATCCACAGTCTCGGGAGAAAAGCTCACAGATCTTTCAAACTTTGAAGCCAAATATTAGAAATTGGATGTGATTTAGTCAATTCAGGCTTTTTTTTTTAGATTAAACTGAGTCAAATTAAAAGATTTGTATAGCCTATTTTTATAAGCCATTTTTAAAGCACAGTATTCCACTATAGTTCTTCCTTTTAGATGAACCTTAGTGTGGCCTCTCAGAAAACTAGATAAGCTTTCCATGAGATTGTGTTCTGGGTTTAGGAGAGAACTGCAGTTATAATGAAGATACACAAAGGCATCTGAGTACTAGTCAAATAGTATAATCAGACTAGTCTATTGGCATATCCCAGATAGCAAATAAAATGCAAATTCCTGACTGAGAGATGGTAAGTCGAGGGTACATCTTGAAATAAGGCCTGCTGTATTTCAGTTGGCAGTCCAGCTCTCTCTGTGGACATACTAGGCTAGGAGGCAGAGGCGACGCCATCAGCAGCATCAGCAGCTGTATAGCAGCACAGTGGCAGCAACAGAAATAGCAAAATCCCTCTGAAGCAGTTTAACCCTTTCTGCCCCAAAATGTTACCTATAGATCCCCATCAAGCACCCTAGGCATAGCAAAGTTCCTGGAAAATAAATAGTAAATTATTTTAATTAAGCTCTGTGAATTTTTGCATAATGTAATGTCAAAGTAGAGATGGGTGGTAGTCATGGCATAATACTGGAAGAAGAGGTTGGTAGAATTTAGAAAAAATGCAAAAGACAAATACTTTGTTAACATATCAGTATCCATGAGATTCTGACATTAGTGGAATAAATAGTTCATTGAAAAGAAAGAAACTACAAAACTTATGAGATACACATATTCAAAGTACATTTACAAATGTTTCAAAGGAATTTTGTTTGTCTCTAGAATATGTTTTCCTAGAAATATATTAGAGAAATTTGTCTGCTTTTATCCCATATAAAACAAAAGGGTTCTATGATTTCTTCTGGGGAGAGAGAAATGCCAAGGATTTGTTGTCCTCTTTCCATGCTGGCATGGTGGCTGTATGCCTCCTGTGTAGAGTAGACTGTAAAATCAGCTAACTCCTGAGTTGCTGTCCTCATTCTCAGAGGAAGCAACGTCCTTCCTGGAAGTTAGGACCTTTTTTTGATCAAGCATATGACCGGTAGCCTGCTGACTGAGTGTTGCTCTTGCTGGAGTATGAGAATGTGTGGCGTCTTCTTAGAAGGTTCTATCTAGTCCTGAAATTTATGTCATTGCAATAAGAGACAAAGCATCGTTTAGACTAAAGAATACACTTCTGTTTAGCAGACTTGCAAGCACCTACTTCTAGATGTAGTTTGAGTATTTCATTTTGCTTTTCCTTCTCTTGAGTTCTTAACTTTTCATTTAACTCTGATATCTCCATCTCCTTCTTTATCATTAATTCTTTGTGCTTTTCTTCATTTAATTCAACTAAGTAAAACAAAAATAAATTTATTCATTTAACAGTTCAAAGTTATGTGCTTCCATTTATTTATTTTTTTATTTGCTTATTCTGCATGTTTATTAATCACATGTGTACCAGGCATTATACTAAACACCCATACAGAATACATGTGTCCTCTGTTTTCACTGAATTTCTGCTTTGGGCTAGGAGGCAGCCATTAATTACTGCTGTGATTGGGATGATGCAGGAAGAACATGCAAAGTGCTGGCAACTTAGGGGGAAACTATTGCTTTGCCCATCATTGTAACAAAATACCCGACAAGAAGCAACTTAGGGGAAGAAAGGTTTGTTTTGGCTCACAGAATCAGTAGATTCAAGCCACCATGTGGAAGAGACATGCGATGAGTAGGTCTGTGGTGCTGGCAGCCTGCAGTGGCTGCTTGATCTCAGTGGACCAGGAAGCAGACAGATAATATGAAGTCAGGTTGGACTGTAAACATAAGGTTTCCTGCCCATGACACTTCTTCTAGGTAGGCTCTACCTCCTAAAGGTTTCACAATCTCCCCAAACAGCACCAAACTGGGGACCAACTGTGCAAACAGCCAGTGGGGGACATTTTACATCCAAAAGGTGAGAGAATTGTTAACCAAATTTGGGGGAATGAGCCTAAGATGGGAGAGGCCTTTCTCAGGATGCTATCTCTAAGGCGGACGTCACATAAAAAGCCATTTCTAGGTACAGAAGTTAGAACAAATGAGAACTGCTGAGACAAGTGCTGGCTCCATCTTAGGAGAAAGCAGCAAGAGGTACAAGATGGGCTCATTACCCAGAGATCACTTTACAGTGCGGTTTTAGTGGGAAACTTGGCTTCACAGTTTATTATTTGCATGCATGTGGTACCCTAGACTGTGCAAAGCACATTCATTTGAGGTGCTGTGGTTTGAATAAGAATGGCCCCATAGATTCATGTATTCGAATGCTTAGTTACCAGGGAATGGATCTATTGGTTCACATTAGGCAGAATTGACCACAAGCATGAATGAGACTTAGAAATATTTATGTTGTATAAATATACAAAACTTATTGGAAAAAATAATATGCCCTTTAAATTACTGCACGATATGTCAGAACTCAATAAATTAAAATGTAAAGTTACCTTTTTTCTGCATATCCTGATAAAGTTTGCTCATTTCGATTTTATGTCCCTCCTCTTTGATTTTCATTTCACTTATGAGTTTGGCAATACTATTCTTATATTCCTAGACATTAAAATATATTCATTTTCAATGTAATAGTTATAATTTTTGATAATTAAAAAGGTTAAATTCCCAGCTAACATTAATTTTGGCATGCAACCATATCCAGTGCTTTTTATTTATTTTCTATTAACTTCCTAGTGGGCATACACAAAATAACAAGTTTTATTATTTACACATATAGATCACTGTACCTTGCTCATATGTGCACCCATTTCCTGTCCCCTCCCTCAGTTGTTCCTTTTCCTCTCTCAAGACAGCCCCTCTTCTGCTAAAGACACACCAAGATTCTGTGTAAGAGATTTTGCCATATTTTGACTTCCTCCCTGCTGTGGTGTGAATGTGGACTAACCCCACATGCTCATGTGTCCGGATGTCTGGCCACCAGACAGGAATCTTGCTTTCAGAGATCTTGGAACTGTTAGGAGGCATTTACACAATGTGTAAAGGCTTATCATTGGGGGTAAATCTTGAGATTTGCAGCCTGTCTCTACTTTCTGC
Organism: Ondatra zibethicus; assembly: GCA_004026605.1. NCBI lineage: Eukaryota > Metazoa > Chordata > Mammalia > Rodentia > Cricetidae > Ondatra > Ondatra zibethicus. Next base: position 28,391 of record PVIU01003795.1, on the reverse strand, counting down.
TCAAAATCTGCTTCCTGACAGGGGCTGCGATGTGGCCAGTGGCCTTGGTTCCGCATTTGTTCTTTCTCTGCTAGGACACTGTGTGCCTAAAGAAAACTTTCCTTCTTTAAACTGTTTCTTGTCAGGTACTTAGCTGTGGCTGCCAAAACCTTTCCTTGTTTCTCCTCCCCACTTCCTCAAGACTCCTTTTTCTTCCACATTGTATTGTACCCCTTCTACTTTGTTCGTCTCTCTCTCTCTCTCTCTCTCTCTCTCTCTCTCTCTCTCTCTCTCTCTCTCTCTCTCACACACACACACACACACACACACACACACACACATACACACACTCACTCAATACATTCTCACACACTCACACATACTCTTTTACAACCACAAATCTCTCTCACTCACACACACACTCAAACTGTGTATATATTCCCATTCCTAGCCTCATCTTACTCAAGTCTTTGTTCAAGACATTTTGTTTCCACCTTCATGTCAAAGATATGTGCATGATTTTATGCATGAATATAAAATCTAGGAAGCAAAAATGAAAGAAAACATAATGATATTTGTCTTTAGAAGATTGGTTTAATTTGTTTAATATGATTATCTCCAGTTGTATCCATTTCCCTACAAACAACCTAACTTCATTTTTCTTTATGGCTGAAAAAATGTATATAGATACATTTTATTTGTTTCTCTCTTTCTTATTAATTAATTAATTTCCCCCAGCTTGATAACAGTTTCCCCTCCCTCCCTCCTCTTCTCCCAGTCCCTCCTTGCAACCTCTCTCCCTCTCCCCATCCCTTCAGAAAAGTGCAGGTCTTCCATGTATATCAACCAGCCAAGGTTTATCAAGTTGCAGTGAGACTAGGCACCTCATTAATGCTGGACAGGGCAACCCAGCAGGAGGAAAGGTTCCTAAGAGCAGGCAACTAAGGCAGTGACAACTCCTGTTCCTCCTGCCAGGAGTCCCACAAGAAGATGAAGTCACACAACTGGAAGACATGTGCAGAGGGCCCAGGTCAGTCCTATGCAAGTTCTCTGGTTGGATGGTTCAGTCTCTGTGAGTCCCCATGAGCCCAGTACTAGTAGACTCTGTGTGTTTTCTCGTAGTGTCCTTGGCCTCTCTGGCTCCCATAACCCTCCTCCCTTTCTTCCACAGGATTCCCCAAGCTCTGGCTAATGTTTGGCTGTGTGTCTCTGCATCTGTTTCCATCATTTTCTGGGTGAAGCCTTTCTGATGACAATTGGGCTAGGCACCATCTATGAGTATAGCAGAATATCATTAGGAATCATTTTATTGACTTTTCTTCTATAGTGATGCCCAGGTGATGTATAGGATTCTCTCTCCTGAGTGTTTCAGCCAGTGAGGGTGCGGGGCCAATGCTCTTGGCTTTGGTGGTATCAGAGGCCATGGACATCAACAGAGATGTATCAGAGATATGAACCCAGACATGGGTCCCAGAAGCAGCCCAGGCCCAGATATCATCATGGCCCTGTAATCAAGCCACCCATTCAGCCCACTCCTCAGCTCTTTCACTTCTTCAGATATACCTTTGTCCATAGCATATGAACATACAGTCTTTTTCTCACTCTTCCAGACCACACCATATATTTGCTCTTCCTGGCATGGGCCGGAGCTTTTGCTGGATTCCCCTCCTGTGCCTCATTTTTAAATATGATTATTTGGTTTGCTGATGTCTAGTTTCTTGAGTCCTTTATATATCTTGGAAATCAGCCCTCTGTCAGATGTAAGGTTGGTGAAGATCTTTTCCCATTTTGTAGGCTGCCATTGTGCCCTTTTGATGTCGTCCTTTTCCTTACAGAAGCCTTTCAGTTTCATGAGTTTATTAATGATATATATTTCTTTTCTTTTTTCCATTATATTTATTGAACTCTGCATTTTTCTCTGCTCCCCTCCCTGCCTCTTCCCTCCCACGTTCAACCCTCCCCCAAGGTCCCCATGCTCCCAATTTACTCAGGAGATCTTGTCTTTTTCTACTTTCTACTTCCCATGTAGATTAGATCTATGTAAGTCTCTCTTAGTGTCCTCACTGTTGTCTAAGTTCTCTGGGATTGTGGTTTGTAAGATGGTTTTCTTTGCTTTGTTTATAAACCACCTATGAGTGAGCACATGTGATAATTGTCTTTCTGTGTCTGGATTACCTCATTCAACATAATGCTTTCTAGTTCCATCCATTTTCCTGCAAAATTCAAGCTGTCATTATTTTTTTCTGCTGTGCAGTATTCCATTGTGTAAATGTACCACTTTTTTTTTTTTAAATTCATTCTTCAATCGAGGGGCATTTAGGTTGTTTCCAGGTTCTGGCTATGACAAACAAAGCTGCTATGAACATAGTTGAGCAGATGTCCTTGTGGCACGATTGAGCATCCTTTGGATATAGACCTAAAAGTGGTATTATTGGGTCTTGAGGAAGGTTGTTTTCTAATTTTCTGAGAAATCGCCACACTGACATCCATAGGGGTTGTACCAACTTGCATTCCCACCAGCAATGCAGAAGTGTTCCCTTTTCCCCACAACCTCTCTAGCATAAGTTGTCATCAGTGTTTTTGATCTTGGCCATTCTTACAGGTATAAGATGGAATCTCAGAGTTGTTTTGATTTGCATTTCTCTGCTGACTAAGGATGTTGAACATTTCCTTAAGTGTCTTTCAGCCATTTTAGATTCCTCTGTTGAGAGTTCTCTGTTTTTTTTTTTTTTTTTATTGGATTATTTGTTCTTTTGATGACCAATTTCTTGAGTTCCTTGTATATTTTGGAGATCGGGCCTCTGTCTGATGTGGGGTTAATGAAGATCTTTTCCCATTCTGTAGGCTGTTGTTTTGTCTTGTTGACCGTGTCCTTTCAGTTTCAGGAGGTCCTATTTATTAATTGTTTCTCTCAGCATCTGTGATACTGGTGTTCTATTTAGGAAGTAGTTCCCTGTGCCAATGCATTCAAGTGTACTTCCCACTTTCTCTTTTATAAGGTTCAGTGTGGCTGGCTTTATGTTGAGGTCTTTGATCCATTTGGATTTGAGTTTTGTACATGGTGATAGATATGGGTCTGTTTTCACTTTTCTACATGTTGATATCTAGTTATGCCAGAACCACTTGTTGAATATGCTTTCTTTTTTCCATTTGATATTTTTTGCTTCTTTAATATTTCTAAATCCATTACTTTACTGTTGGATATTTAGGTTGGATCTATAACTTAGTTATTATGAACAGTGCTACAATAAATACTGATGTACAAGTAATTCTGTGATATGATGATCTAGAACCCCTTTGGTAAACAGCCAGGAATGGTATAGCAGGATCATATTGTAAATGTAGTTTTAGTTTCTTGAGAAACCTGCATACTGACTTCCATGGTGGCTGGACTAGTTTATATTTCCACTCTATACAGGAGTTTCTTCTTGTTCACGTTCTTAGTTACTTTCTCTAATGCTGTGAAGAAACACCATAACCAAGGCAACTGATAGAAAAAAGAGTTTATTGGGGCTCACAGTTTAAGAGTCCATGATCATCATGACAGGGAGATGGAAGGAGGCAAGCTGGGTCCTGGAGCAGTAGCTGAGAGCATATTCGTATCCAAAAGTAGAAGGCAGGAGAGAGAGAGAGAGAGAGAGAGAGAGAGAGAGAGAGAGAGAGAGAGAGAGAATGGTGCACATGTATGTGGAGGTCGGAAGACAACTACCTGGAGGTGATTCCACTTTTGCATGGGTTCTGGGGATTGAAATGAAGTTTTCTGGCTTGCTAGACAGGTGTGTGCTTTAACCTGCTGAGCTACCTCATTGGCCTTGTACAGATTTTTGAGCTCTTTGTGTAGTCTAGATATTAATCTGTCTAATGAGCAGGTAGCAAAGGTTTTCTTTCATTTTGTAGGCTATTTCATTACTCAACTGTTTCCCTTGCTGTAAGAAGACTTTTAACCCCATGAGGTCCCATTTATCTGCTGTTGGCATTGTTTTCTGGAGTAGCCATTGCAAAAGTCCTTACCTATGCTCTATCTTGAATTGTTTCCCTAAGTTTTCCTCTAATAGCTTTAGGATTTCATGTTTCACACTAACCCTTCAGCCCATGTGGAGGTGATTCTTGTGGAGGTTGAGAAAGGTAGTTAATTTCACTCTTCTGTTCCTGGACATCCAGTTTTCTAGGCCCCACTTGTTGAAGAAGTTGTCGTTTCTCTAGTATCTACTTTTGATATCTTCGTAAATAATCAGGAGCCTAAAGTTGTGCGGTTGTATATCTGGGTCTATATTTGGGTTCTTTATTCTAGTCTCTTGAGCCACATGTTTGTTTTTGTGCTAGTACCATGCTATTTTTTTTTATTATTAAGGCTTTGCAGTATAACTTGAAGTTACAGCTGAGATTTTGTGCAAAACCATGTGTGCATATATTCGTGAGCGTGTTTTGTTTGCCAAATGGTTTATAGTTAATCCTAACATTCAGTGGTATTGAGAAGGTAAAACTAAACAAAGACTTCAGAAAAATCTAGATGTACTGGCTGGTGTGTCTATAATTAAATACAATTACTCAGTGAGATGAATGACGATTAGTGTTGTCGGCTTGACAGAACCTATAATTACCTGGGAGATAGGCCAGGGTATGCCTGTTAGGGAGTATATTGACTACATTAATTGATATGGGAGAACTCACTTTAATTGTGTGTGTGCGTGTGTGTGTGCATGTGTGTTCTGGTCTATAACAAGTGTTTAAACCAAGCAAACACTTTCACCCCTCTCCATCTCCTGGCCGTGGGTGATAAGACCAGCTGCTTCTAGCTCCTGCCCCTGCCTTCTCAACCATGAAGGTATAGTGGATTTTTGATCTGTGAGTCAGCATAAATCCTTTCTTCATTAAGTCCCTTTGTTAGTGTCTTTTGCCACAGCAACATAAAAATAGCCAGGACAACTAGTTTAAAGGCGCATAGTCTAGACTACCATTTGTGCTATTATCTAGCTACAGAAGTTGCAGGATTGACCAAAAGCCTTTAAGACTTTTAGATGTGATTAAAGCTGGGCAGAGTCAATGCAGGGAGAACCTTAAAGCTGGCCATTTTACCCATTTGTGTGTATCCAGGTTTCTAGATGGGCAACTAGAATAGCCAACAGAATGTTCCCTATAAACTACATGAGGTAAGTCACTGTTGCTCTAAGAAGCATGAGAAAATTCTAGGTACCTTTCCACCTGACTATGCCACCTGCAGATGCCACTACTAAGTGGAAGGCATGCATTAATTTGATAAAATCCATAATTTCACTCCAGCTTCTGGGCATAAGGGCTGTCATACATGTGGGTTGAGGTAGGCTCAAACTCAGAGGGAACTGGGAGGATCTTTCTTATTATTTTAGCCTGTGTAAGTCCTAAGGAATAATACCTTCTTTTCCTTAATAATGCCAATCCCTAGGAAATGGTAGTTGGCTGCCTTCTTATTTAGTTTCTGGGAACTTTAAATTATAAGGGATAGCTTCTGGCTGTGTTCTTGTCTCATGAAACTTATGAATTTTGTATGTGTAATATACAGAATCACCTAGCAAGTATTTCGATTAGGCATCTTCCATGTTTGTTCCTTCAAGCTAAGCCTGCGCAGATTCAACTTGAATTTTGGAGATCTTTGAGTTTGATATGTTGGTGTTTGGAAATGGGAAAAAGGTTATCCAGCAAAATTCCTCAATGGGTAGGGGGCTAGGAATTAGCATTTTTTTGCCTTTTGCATTTTTGTGGCACTGTGTTACATGTTCTGCAGTTCATATCACTACACTGTTTCTGAAGGATGGAAGTCAATATAGCACAGTATAATGACCACTGGAAAGAACTAATGTGTGCTCTACATAAAGTCCTCCCATTATTTGGATGGTGCAATGATTACCCAAATCACAAAGAATACAGACTCACTCTTTTATAGTAAAAGAATTAAAAATATTAACCAACAGAATATACTCTAAAGTAAGTCTATTAGCACAATTGAAAACCATGTAGCAAAATAATTACATTTCTTCCTGGTTAATAAAAAACAGTATGTAAAGTGGTATTAGTACATTATGCTTTGTAAAAAAGTCTATGAGTTGCAAAAGTTACCATTAATTTATTAAAGATTTTTACATATATAACATATATATAATACACTTACATAATTTTTGGTGTTGTTTGTTAATTAAAACACCTTGTTTCAGGAACATACCTAAACATAATAAAGGTAAATATACAGCAAGCCAACAGCCAACATCAAACTAAATGGAGAGAAACTCAAAGTGATCCCACTGAAACCAGGAACAAGACAAGGTTGTCCACTCTCTCCATATCTATTCAATATAGTTATTGAGGTTCTAGCTAGAGCAATAAGGCAGCAAAAGGAGATCAAGGGGATACAAATTGGAAAAGAAGTCAAACTCTCACTATTTGCTGATGATATGATAGTTTACATAAGGGACCCCAACATTTCTACCAAGGAACTTCTACAGCTCATAAACATCTTTAGTAATGTGGCAGAATACAAGATTAACTCAAAGAAAAAAAAATCAGTAACCCTCCTGCACACAGATGATAAATGGGCTGAGAAAAAAAATCAGAGAAATATCACCCATCACAATAGCCACAAATAACATAAAATATCTCGGAGGAACTCTAACAAAACAAGTGGAAGACTTATATGACAAGAACTTTAAATCTTTGAAGAAAGAAATTGAAGAAGACACCAGAAAATGGAAAGATCTCCCATGCTCTTAGGTAGGTAGAATTAACAAAGTAAAAATGGTAATCTTACCAAAAGCAATCTACAGATTCAACACAATGCCCATCAAAATCCCAGCAAAATTCTTCACAGACCTCAAAAGAACTATACTCAATTTCATATGGAAAAGCAAAAAACCCAGGATAGCCAAAACAATCCTGTACAATAAAGGATCTTCTAGTGGCATCACAATCCCTGACTTCAAACTCTGCTACAGAGCTACAGTACTGAAAATAGCCTGGTATTGGCATAAGAACAGACAGGAGGACAAATGGAACCAAAATGAAGACCCAGATATCTATCCACACACCTACAAACACCTGATCTTTTTGACAAAGAAGCAAAAAAAAAAAAAGCATATTCAACAAATGGTGCTGGCATAACTGGATATCAAGATGTAGAAGAATGAAAATAGAGCCATATTTATCACCATGCATAAAACTCAAGTCCAGATGGATCAAAGACCTCAAAATAAAGCCAGCCACACTGAAACTCATAGAATAGAAAGTGGGAAGTACACTTGAATGCATTGGAACAGGAGACCACTTCTTAAATATAACCCCAGTAACAGACACTTAAAAAAACAATTATTAAATGGGACCTTCTAACTGAAAAGCTTCTGTAGAGCAAAGGACACAGTCAACAAGACAAAATGGCAGAATGGAAAAAGATCTTCATCAACCCCACACTGGACAGAGGGCTGATCTCCAAAATATACAAAGAACTCAAGAAATTGGTCATCAAAAGAACAAATAATCCAATAAAAAATGGAGTACAGACCTAAACAGAGAACTCTCAACAGAGGAATCTAAAATGGCTGAAAGACACTTAAGGAAATGTTCAGCATCCTTAGCCATCAGAGAAATGCAAATCAAAACAACTCTGAGATTCCATCTTACAACCTGTAAGAATGGCCAAGATCAAGAACACTGCTGACCACATATGCTGGAGAAAATGTGGGGTAAAAGGAACACTCCTGCATTGCTGGTGGGAGTGCAAACTGGTACAGCCCCTTTGGATATCCATATAGTGATTTCTCAGAAAATTAGGAAACAATCTACTTCAAGATCCAGCAATACTACTTTTGGGTATATATCCAAAGGATGCTCAATCGTACCACAAGGACATGTGCTCAAATATGTCCATAGCAGTATTGTTTTTCCTAGCCAGAACCTCAAAACAACTTAAATGCCCCTTGACTGAAGAATGAATAAGGAAAGTATGTTACATTTACACAATGGAGTATTACACGGCAGAAAAAAATGACATCATGCAATTTGGGGGCAAATGTATGGATCTAGAAAACATCATATTGAGTGTGGTAACCCAGATCTAGAAAGATAAATATCATAAGTACTCACTCATAAGTGGCTTTTAGACATAAAGCAAAGAAAAACCAGCCTACAATTCACAACCCCAGAGAACCTAGACAACAATAAGGTCCCTAAGAGAGACATATGTTGATCTAATCTACATGGGAAGTAGAAAAAGACAAGATTTCCTGAGTAAATTGGGAGCATGGGGACCGTGGGAGAGGGTAAAAAGGGAGAGGAGAGAAAGGGAGGGGAGCAGAGAAAATATATAGCTCAATAAAAAGAATAAAAAATTTAAAAAACCCAACTTGCTTCTTCTTTGAATGAACAAATGCTTTCCAAGGGTCTAATTGAATACAATAGACTAAAAACTCACCTGCTCGTGAGATTTTAATTTCTCTTTCATAAAATCAACATTTCTTTTTAGTTGTTCATTTTCATCTGTGTACAAATAATCAAGGAACATATTACTAAATATACTTAAAATTAATGTGGGATTACCTGTAACATTTACATTTCTGTTCATGCATGTGCTCCATAAGTATGTACCCAGTACTGCTAGACACTGGGAATGCAGGAACATAAGAATTTTTTGCTTTTCAATGAACTTACAGTCTAGGTGTGTGGCAGATGCAATAGCTATAGTAGATAAACCTTCTATAGTGGCACTGTGCTTGAAATTCTGTGAGAACACGTGGTGGGGCAGACCTGGGTTATCTTGATATTGAGTAACAGTTTGGGCAAGAAGCAGCCACCTGAGCTGAGATATAAGAGGTAAGGCTTGTTCTGCCTTTGAGAACCGTATTATAGACACAGAGAAGTGTGCAGCACAGGATGACGAGCTTGAGGGAAACAATTTCAGAGGCCAGTGTGATGGCTTGCCATTGTAGCTCTAGCTCTTGGGAGACCAAGGTAGAAGGACTACGGCAAATTCCGGACCAGTCTGGGCTAAATAATAAGCTCCAGACTAGTTTAGGGTACAAAATGAGACTTATCCCTACCTTCCTTCCTCCCACCCTCCCTTCCTTTTTTTTCCTCTCCCCCTCCCTCCCTTTCCTCTTCCTTCTTTTAAATATGGTTTCTATGGATTGTACTCATGTAAGCAATTTATTGAATGAATTATCCTCCCCCAAACCATGATATTAAGAATGATTTCCCCAACTTACCTTTCAAATTGTGTTGATACTGAATAGTCTGTTGTAGCCCTTTTATCATAGTATGAAGAGTAGTACATTCTAAAACATAAAAGATACATTTATTTGAAAATTATCTTAGAATCTTCTTGATTGAAAGAATTGAAATAAATAATATTTAACTGAAAATTATGTGATCTTAATAAAGCAACCAGGCATCTCAAGGTACATTACAATATATGGTGTCTTAGTTAGGGCTATTATTCCTGCGCTGGAGGATTGCTGTTTACTGGTTGCTCCCCATGACTTACTTACTCAGCCTGCTTTCTTATAGAACCCAGGACCACCCATGGGTACCTCTACCCATAGTGGGCCGGGGCCTCCCCCATAAATCACTAATTAAGAAAATGCCCTACAGGATTGCCTATAGCCTGATCTTCTAGAAGCATTTTTTCAAATGAGACTCCCTCCTCCTCACTTTCCCGTAACCTGTACCTTCTCTCTCCCTCCTTTCTCCATCCCTTTCTCTATTTTTTTTTTTTTTTTTGGTTTTTCGAGACAGGGTTTCTCTGTGGCTTTGGAGCCTGTCCTGGAACTAGCTCTTGTAGACCAGGCTGGTCTCGAACTCATAGAGATCTGCCTGCCTCTGCCTCCCGAGTGCAGGGATTAAAGGCGTGCGCCACCACCGCCCGGCTTCTCTATTTTTTTTTTTTGAGACAGGGTTTCTCTGTGTAGCCCTGCAAGCCCTGGAACTTGCTCTGTAGACCAGGCTGGCTCCAAACTCAGAAATCCACCTGACTCTGCCTCCCAAGTGCTGGGATTAAAAGCATGCACCACCACCTCTCTGCAAACTCCCTCTTCTCTGATGACTCTAGTTTTTGTCAGGTTGACAGAAAACTAGCCAATACATACAGTAAGTACTTTAATTCACCTTTTATGTGAAATGAATCCCAACACTTAACAATAACTTTTCTAAGGCACAGTATAGTAGAGACCGTCCTCCTGTGCCTTAACAATGTCTTCCCTGAAAGTGATCCACACCTGGACATGTCTAGGAATCACAAAAAGTGTTTCCATGCAACTCTTCCAGGAAAGCACATTCTTAAAAAAGAGAGTCAAGTCACATTAAGTTTGTTCAAAGGTGGAGGGCCATAGCTAGTGAGTGTAAGAGGAGGTTTTTGTTACTGCTGAGCAATAAGCTCCTTTTCTTGGTACTCAAAACTAAGTCCTAGGCAAGACAGCGCTATGAACACATTAAAACCCCTAAACTCTGTTACAAAGCAACCTAAGTGCCTTTGCCTTCATACATAATGCAAACTACTTTCTTCAATCATGATGATGAAAAGTATTTTGCAAAAACTCAAAGCCTCATGACTAGTAACAGGTTCCACATTTGTGGCCTGTCACCCTTTCCTGTTCTTCCTGTTCTTCCCACCCACTCACACAAGCTCTCCATCACATTCTCCTTTCTCTATGTTGCAATTTCCCAGTAACGGAATGATGGTTAAATTACATTTCCCAGACAGGCGTTAGGTGATAACTTGCTTCGCACATGCTACTGTGCTAGGTGATAGAACAAGAGAGATGTGCTCGGTCATTACTTGTCCTTATTATAATGAACATCATTTATTGTAAGGAATCCAGCAATCAGTAAAATAAGGTAGTTGAAGTTCCTTCAGTAATCAGCAAATGAAAATCACCTTGCTACTCTGTGCATACTGGAGGTTTTTAAAAGTATTTTTAAAATTTGGACACAAGATGGCAGGCTCACCATATTTTTCCACATTAGAAATTAGCTAGCTAAGGAATTCTTCATGAACTAGAATGCCATTCAATGATTTAGAATAAAAGCTTTTCATTGTCTTTGTAAACTTTAATCTACATTATTCTTTCCCCTAGAATTTATTATGCTGTTTCATTAAAATTTTCTTGATTATTAAGCTATTTCTTAATAATTTAATGATTTTGGTGCAAATTTAGGATCTAGTATTAATTATCAATTTGTGTGTTAGTAAATATTTCACAGAATAGTTTGAAATTTTAAATACAATTAAAACATAACTTACAGCTTGGACCTGAAATTTCTCCCAAAGACTCATGTGCTAAATAAAGGTTTGGCTCATGGAGCCACTAGGAGGTGGTAGAACCTTGAGACAGAATCTAGCAAGAAGTTAGGTCACTGATGCATGCCTTCAAAGGGAACTGTGGGACCCAGCTCTCTTCCTGGGTTTCACATTCAGGCATACGGCTTATGGGCCCTTTCTGCTGTGTGTCACATCATCACTTGCTGCACCAGCCCGGAGCAGTGGTGTCACACGGTCAGGGACTGGACACTCCAAAACTGTAAGCCCTAAATGAACTTTCTTCTTTTTAGGTTGATTTTCCCCAAGTGATTGTTATAGTAAAGGAGAGATAGTTAACTTAAGCCTATAAAAGAGTCTACCAGTACTTAGTCTTCAACACTAATATTATTGCCCTCTTGATCACTCTTACAAAGTGTCCAAGATTGACATTTCTTTTTTTTTTGGTATTTAGTCAAGAAGCTACACAAAAACCTGGACAGAGATGACTACAGCAGTCATATTCATAATACTTAAAATTTGGATGAGAACAATGAGTCTTTTAATAGGCAAATGAATAAACTGTGGTTCTGCCACAAAATTCAATAAAAATAAAAGTTTTTTTTTATTGTGCACAGAAACATGAAGGAATTTTATATGCAAAGTCATAGACGTCTGTCTGAAAAAGCTGCATATTATGTGATTCCAACTATATGATGATTTGGAAAATGATTAAGGTTATTTGCTTTGCATTATGGGTATAATTTAATACTGTTCTTTTTGTTGCTGAAATTATTTCAGCTTTGGTCATTGAGAGCACTTTCAGTTGGGTTCTGAGTTGTTTTTGACAAATTCCATCATTATGGGTTTTTTCCTTTTCTTTCACTTTTTAAAAAACATGTTTTATAATGAGAAAGGTTCTCTCTCTCTCTCTCTGTCCCAAGATGAACTGAACTCATAATCCTTCTCCTTTAGTTTCCTGAGTGCTGGAATCCTGTAATGTAACACCACACCTGGCTATTTTTTCTGTTTGAGTATTGTCTTTCTTCTGACACTACAAGATACTTCAGTCTTACAGTACAAACTTAATCCTAACCCTACACTCACCCAGTTCTTTTTATTAGAGAAGGTATTTGAAGGCAAGATCTTGGCACTGGATCATTGCTATTTAGGGCTTCTCAATAGACACAGGAAGAAAATAAATGTGCTCAATGGTCAGTTCTGAAAACATACAAGTAACATTATACAGACCAAGCAGGTTATATTTGGGAATATATATGTATACACATATACATATATTCATGTAACAGCAATTAATGAAAAAAGAGGTCATGCATTTGAAAGAAAGCAAGAAGGGATACGGGGAGGTTTTGGAGGAAGGAAAGGGAAGAGGGAAATGATATGATTATAATCTCAAAAAATAAAAGAAGCAATAAAAATAAAAATCCCAAAAGGAAAATACAAGCACATAGTTTCATTTAAAAAATGTTCCCACATTTACTGCTTTCTTTGTGTGTCTGTGCATATGCATGTGTACATGTAAGTGTGATGTGTTAAGTCAGAGGGTAATTTTGGGGGAGTTGGTGTTCTTTTTTCTATGTGGATCCTGTGGATCAAACTAGGTCTAGACTTGCCCACAGGTGCCTTTACCCATTGAGCCACCTTGTCAGCTCATAGCTTCATTTTAAACTCTTAAAACTGGTGATCCATCTTACATTTACGTAATAGGAAATCAAGTTTTGCCCCACATGATTTTATAGACCTGTACTGAGCCTTCAATTTGCCATCTGTTACATGGGTAGTGTCTGGCAGAAGACTTAACGTTCTTCATTCTAGGTTTCTCACATATTTTGGAGGTATACTGAAGAAGAGTACAGTAGGTGGCACACACAGGGCATGAGGTCAGTCCCTGCAGTGAGTGCCCTCATTAGACTACTGTTGCTTTAGGCAGCGGAGGACTGACCTTCTTTTATTGTGGCCTCTTTTGTTTGCATTATCTTTAATAAACTATTACTCTTCTCCAGCTGAATATCCAAACGGTTATTCTTTCCAGTGGTTTCTATCATCTTCTGCAGAAGAAATTGGGAGCATGTTATCACAAAATAAATGACACTATTTTGACTCTTTTGTTAAGACAAATAAGAAGACAAATATGAAGACAAATAAGAACAAAACCCACTTAACATCTGAAAGTCTAATAACTGAATATGGGATATAATTTTAAACAAACTAGTGTACTGAGCCTTCAATATTCCCTTTTTTACATGCATAGCTTCTGGGAGCACACAACTTCCTTCATTCTAGGTTTTCATGTACTTAAAACTAAGAAGAGTGCAATCTGACAAAGGTCTGAAAAGTTCTATGTGCACTTAAAGTAGGTTACACATGCAGGGCACAATGGCAGTCACTGTAGTGAGCACCCTCACTACAATTATGACTTCCTGATCTATTTTCGATTTTAAAAGTAAGACAGTAGGGTTGGCGATGCGGGCCAGTGATAAAGTGCTATGTTAACATTCTTGAGGCCCCCTTGGGTTTCAGTTCCAGCAACACACACACACACACACACACACACACACACACACACACACACACACACACACACACACACACACTAGTGGAAAGGCAAAATATTAATCAGCCTGTTCTAAACAAGAGGAAAATATGACCTAGTCTGAGCACCTTTCTTTCAATTATTTAACCTTTAATTATATGTTAATTAAGGCATCTACCATGCAGGCTGATGCAGGAGGATCTCCTGAGCTCAGGAGTTTATGACTAGCTTGGAGTTACAGTGAGGTTTTGTCTTAAAACTTTTCTTTCCAGACGACTTTATGATGACATAACTACACTATTTATTCTGTTCTGCACTTAGCTGTTCCACTTAGCACTATTATCTGGGAGACAATATCACAAGCACAAATCTACTGCATTCTTTTAACAGCTATTCTGAGTCTTATTTTTGAAGCTGCTATTAGGGAAAATTTTGTTGTTTATAATTTTTCTATTATAGACAATAAAGAAGCATTCTGAATATGTCTCTTTGGTATCTTTGTTAACAGCACAATAAGCTTCCTTGTACTCTTCAAGTACATCAATTCATCATTGATCTTGTGCTTCCTGCACCTCTATTCACTTCCCCACTTTTATCTTCAGCAGCTCATGCTGTATTACTTCATCTGTATTACCATTTATGTATTTCCATTACTTCATCTGTATTACCATTATGTATTTAGGAGGTAAAATTCTAAATATCAGAATACTATATCAAATTTAAAAAATGAACAATTATGTCTATTTAAGACACTTGAAAATATGATAATGTATTTTTCTAATTCATGTCCAAACATATGGCACTGATTCCTTTTTCACAAGAGTATTTATTTCTTTTCCCTGTTGCTATATTAATTTTTGGACTAAATTTTAGGTCATGAGAAGGAAAAGAGACAGGAGAGGGGGAAAAACTAAATACATGTATGTTCTATATTATAATTAGTCATCATGATAAGACTGAAACATGAACCTACTTTACTTTCATTAAAACTATTTTAGAGTTTGTGAGCATTCTGTCATTCCCTTAACTTTAGCAAAAATACATCAACTGTTCATTTCCTTGTGCTAGGAACATTTTTATATATTAGTACAAATAAGTTGAAAAGAGAAAGGGCATTATGGAAGAGAAAGCAGAAAGAATGTAAGAGCCAGAGAATGAGGAAGAGAGTTGTAAAACACTGTCCTCTGGACAGTGACAGGACATGGCTGTTGTACTCATGACTCATAGGTGTGGCCTGTACAAGATCAAGCCAGTCAACATTCCATTGGGAGTGGAAATGGGCCTATGCGGCTCTACTTCTAGCAGAGGAGCTCCTCCTCACTGATGGTCGGGTGTGTCACATCCCTATGCACACAGGAAACACCAACCAGATTTAGTGAGCTATTAAAGGAAGAGGAGGAGAAAGAAGGATGCTGATGATGAGATGGTGGGAAGGGGAGGTCCTGGGGGGTGTTCCATGGTATGTGAGAAGGGTTTGGGTTGGATATGATTAAGAAACATTGTAAACATGTATGAAATTGCCAAAGAATATATAAAACATTAAAGTTTAAAATATAAGAAAGGATTTAGCAAAACACACTTTCGCTATTCAACTCTGGTTCATTTTTTAAATTAAAACGTATGTTTATTCGACAATGATACATTTTACTATAATATCATACATTAGAAAAAAGTAAGTTTATTGGTGTTCTCAAATTTCTGGCATAGTATTCTTTGAAATTTGGAGACAATAAATCAGCATTCCCATGAATTCTTAGCCTTCATACTTTTTTCCTCTTGAGACATGGTTTCCTTGTGTTGCCCTGCCTGTCCTGGAACTTGCTTTGTAGATGAGGCTGTTCTTGAAGTGAGGTCCACCTGCCTCTGCCTCCAAAGTACGCAAATTAATTATGTGTGCTACCATGCCTACAAAGAAATACAGCCTACAAAAATAGTCAAACAATGAAAACAGTAACTTAAAATTTGGGTCTCCCAGTAAGCAAATAACTGCTTATGGAAACAAATGCAGATACTGACTTATATTTTTAAAATTAAAACTTTTGCTTATTTTTATTTTATGTGTGTGAGTGTTTTGCCTGTATCTAAGTGCACCATGAATGTATAGTGCCTGTAAATACCATAGGAAGATGGTGTATCTTCTGGAATTGAAGTTACAGATAGTTGTGAGCTGCCAAGTAGGTGCTGGGAACTGAACCCTCGTCCTGAAGAGTAGCCAATGTTCCTAACTACTGAGCAGTATCTCCAGATCTGGGTCACTTTTTTAAAAAATGAATTTTCCTTTCTTCTCAGTTTCTCTCCCTGACAAAACCCTTTTTTTTTGTTTCTTGGCAGCCACTTGTATGTTTCTTTACATACCTTTTCTATGTGTGAGAAGTCCTCTATCAGTTTGTCAAGATTCACATTGCTAATCTTTTTCATACTTTCTTCATTGCTTTGAGCCATGCCTGAAATAATGAAGAGTAGACAATACTAAGGAAGACCCAGAGTATCGCAACATTGGTTGTAGTTCAAACACTATTATCCTGAGCTCCATTTTACTTGGAGAACTTTTGTTATACTCAGTATTAGCAGAAGTGAAAAGCATTGTTTTTTCTACTCTTTACCATACCCACCTCTGCCAAATTTTCTCTAAACACACCTAAAATTTGTAGGGTTATGTATACACGTAGAGGAATTATTAGCTTCTAATATTTAATAAAATCTACTAATGTCACCACCTAACACTCATCTCTCTGCCTATCAATCTGGCTGGACTTAAAATCGGATCTATTATCCATTCTGAGGTGTGACTTTAAAGGTAGGCATTCTCACTTGATATGCTAACCATGCTTTATAATTGCTACGCCACAGATATCTTGTTAGCTTGTGTATGTTTCATATTTTGTCTGGCAGTATGTTTATTAAATAAATGATATATAGAAAATAATGTACTCACAAAAATGTTTCTGTATTTCTATGCTTTTCCATTTTTTCCAGTTTTTTGGGATATGATTAATTTTTAGTAACAGCTAATAACTGAAATAAACAAAAGTATCAGTTTTAACCCCGTGGAACCAATCACAAAATGTGCTTCAGAATCCCATAGGTGAACTCATCTACACAGGAGGGAGAAAGTGAATACAGGCCATCATTTTACATGTCGGAGTGGGAAGGTGTCTTAACAGAATCAAGACTAATACAATACCAAAGTATGAAATACTTGTCGCTGGACTTTTCACTAGTGAAAGTGGTGGTGAAATGGAAATCTGATGCTCAGGCATTGTAGATTTGGGGAAAGACCACAAGCCAATATATGGGACGTGAACTAGTCCAAAGTAAACAGAAAAATAAAATTCCTGAAGCAATTACTCAAAATACTTTTTTGGTGGTCATATTGTTGTTAAACTGGGCATTGCCTGACATTACTCCATCAAGAAATTGCACTTTCTTCCTTTTTATTACTTGATAGTAGTAGCTTTAATGGTTTTGAAATCTGAATTTTGGCCATGTATTTTCAGTTTAGCGAAATATTATCAATTCTGTATCATGAGTAAAATTATATTTAAAATTCTAGCTGGGCAATGGTGGTGCATGCCTTTAATTCCAGCACTTGGGAGGCAGATGCAGGCAGATCTCTGTGAGTTCGAGGCCAGCCTGGGCTACAGAGCAACTTCCAGAACAGGCACCAAAACTACACAGAGAAACCCTGTCTCGAAAAACAAAACAAAAGAAAATTTCCTTAGTAAAACTTGATTCTTATGGCAAAAAATTAATTATAGTAGACCCCTCCAAGATAAATAGTTAAATTATTTGTTCAATAAAGTTAAAAACATCACTAGCTGATAATGTTACTTAAACTAGAGGATAATTTGAAGGATTTAAAAACCTCTCTCTAATTTTTTCTTTAGTCTCTAATGTTTCAAATAATTTTAAAATACTTGTTCTGCCTCAGAACTAGATTTCTGAACTAAATGCATTTTAATTTGAGCCTAGATTATCTCCACTTTTTTTCTTCATATAACATATATAACTTGTAATTACGACTGAGGATGTTGATCAGTGGAAGTTCATTTACTTGAAAAGCAATCCTGTGTGTGTGTGTGTGTGTATACACGCGCGCTTGTGCGCGCGGTGGTAGACAGGCAGCAAAGGACTGGGTAGAAGTCCCCATCACAGGACAAACAAAAACATAACATTAATATTCTAATCACTATTTCTTGCTTCTGTCACATCCATTTCTAGATATTTTCCGAGTCAGGGTTTCCCTGTGTAGCCTTGGCTGTCCGGGAACTCACTAATAGACCAGGTTTGTCTCAAACTCAGAGATTCACCTGCCTCTGCTTCCTGAGTGCAGGGATTAAAGGTGTGTGCCACTACTGCCCAGTCATTTCTAGATTTCTTAATTGCCCTCTTCCCTCAATTTCCTAGGTCCAGATTATTTCAACAGAAGTGGTCTTGCCCAGTGGAACCTTGTGATTTAGCGATTCAGTGCTTGAGACTTCTCTACTGAGCAGAATGATTCGTGACTTTCAAGGCCACAGGCTAGCCAATAGTTCATTTCCTTCTTTGGCTTCAAGCCAAAAGTCCTGTAACCCAGGACTTGCCATCTACCCAGCCCTGGCCAGTACTTAGGAGCGGGGCTCAGGGTCGCTTCTTCTTTCTTCTGAACTATCCAAGAACTCTCTCTCAGAGCCTGTGACTCAGGCCCAACAAGCCATCCCAGTGTCTTCAGGGCCCAACAGACACGCAGGGCTGCGGGCGGGGGCCAGGGGTGTGAGAGAAGCGGATGGGACAAGACACTAGGAATCCAGGACACTTCGAAAAGGTGTAAGGAAAAGAACCTATGGAAACTGGAGTTAGAAACTCCCAGGAAGACCTTGGAACGTACCTGCCAAGGTGCACATTCCAGTCTCCAGCCAGGTGCTCTGGGCGCCTGAGGTCGGTCCGGTCCGTTCTAGATTGTTGTCCTCTTCCGGGTGGGAAACAGGTTCCCTCAACTATGGGTCCGCTGTTCTCCTGGACGGTCTGTGCCCTCTCCTGGAGCCCCTGACACAGGCCATTCTAGGTCCCTTCAACCATTTACTGCCTCCTAGGTGCTTAAATGTGTTTCGTAGACCATGGATCAACATTCAGCGACTGCCAGATTAACTGTTTAGCTAAGTCATGAATAAGCCACAGCTATACTAGGTTTGCATAAGTCAGCACGGTTAAATAAATAATAACCCATATTCATTCCTGTGATTTATAGGTCTTTCAAAGTATCAGATTCAGTTAACAGATACAGTTTCTCATCTTGTATTTGTTTTACTGGCTTACAGATCGAGGGCATGGACTCTTACACAGGTTCTAGCTCAACTCTTTAGGCGTCTTGGGTAAGTGCTTTTTTTTATGTCTCAGTTTTTTATCTGTATAGTATGATTAATAAAAGTTTCCACCCATTAAGGTTGTTGTACCAATTAAGTGAATTTATGCACTTAAAAGATGATTGGGTTTCTTGCTTCAAGTGTTCAAAAAATATTATAATTTCTGGTGCTGTCCAATAGTAGTTGAAAATGTATCAATTGCAACGTTTTTTGAATGAGAAATACAAGATTTGCTTTCATTAATTTAATTTTTCTATGGGATTAAAATTTTGTCAAGCAGAGACTTGTAAATGGTAATGGATTATTCATATTTAATTATTTGAAAGGTGTTATGGCAGAGCGTGAGTATTGGATCCAAGTGGAGAAATGTGGTCCTCACTGTTAATCAGCTAAGGCTTCCTTAATATTAGCACCAACACATAGGAATATTAAAAATAAATGGCTATTGGGAATCTTTACATCTTTATCAAGGATATTGGCCTGCATTTGTCTTTCTTTGGTTGTCTTTTTACCTGGCTTGGGTATTAGAGAAATACTGGCTTCATCAAAGAAGTTTGGAAGTACTCCACCTGTTTCTTTCTCTCTTTTTTTCTGAATACTTTAAGAAGCTCTGCTTGTAGATCTGTTTTGAAAGCTTGAGAGAATTCTGCTGTGAATCTACCTGGGGTGGGCTTTTTTTTTTCCAGTCAGAAGACTTTATTACTTTCTCAACTTTTTTTTTCTTAATGGCTTGTTTAACCTGTTGACCTCTTCTTGGTTTAAATTTGATGGTTCATGTCAATCTAGAGATGTGTCCGTTTCTTTTTAGATTCTAATTTAATGGAGTGTAGGTCTTTAAAATGTCCCTTTATAATATTCTGAATTTCTTTAGTGCCTGTTGTAATGTTTCTCAGTTCATGTCTGATTCTGGTTATGTTTGGTCTTCTCTTTCTTTATTTTGGCTGATGGGGCTAAAGCTCTATCGATCTTGTTTAACTTCTTAAGGAAAGCTCTTACATTCATTGATTCTTTGTCTTGTTTTCTTTGCTTCTATTTCATTTATTTCTGCTCTGATTTTTATTCTTTTTTTTCCACCTACCAGATTTGGGTTTGATTTGTTCTCATTTTTTCCAATTTCTTGAATTGCATCATCAAGTTATTTTTGTGATCTTTCTGATTTTTAAATGTAGACATGTAGAGCTTTGCTTAAAATGTTCAAAAATTATAATTTTCAGTGTTGTCCAGCCAGCAGTAGTTGAAAGTGTGTCTGCTGAAAAATTATTATTTTTTACTGAAAGATACAAGATTTACTTTCATCCATGTGATTTTTAAAGTAGAATCTTTAGATGTAAGTATATAACCTTGGGTAATCATAGATATCAGGAAGTAAAAAGGGACCCTGGGGAAGTGGGGGGAAGGGGTTTTATAGAGAAAGATAGGACATGAGTGCCGTGAAGGGCAAATGAAAAAAATGAGAGGAGGGGGACTCTCTAACTGGGAAGTGGGGAGGATGTTATTACAGAGGGAGAGGAAGGGAGAAGGACTAAATAATATTAAAGAAGTTTGAAAAAGTCATAAGAAACATTATGTTTACTTAAAATCACATATATAGTATACACAGATGTATGTGCATATAAATTTGTGTATAAACTACATACATACATACATACATAAATATATAGTTTAAATTGATCTACACAGTTTGGGGTGATAATATTCTCCCCAAGAGGCATGAACTAACAAACCCCCCAGTGTCAGACATGGGAAACATCCATTCAATTTGTGGGTTATGGGAGTCTAAAAGACTCTCCCCAAATACAGGGTATTGCCAATGCCCTGGGTTACCCAGAACTTGAAGGTAAGGCTCTAAAACTGAAGATACTAGGTATTGACCTTGAATCCACCTGTAAATCTCCTCTCTAAGAATTATCTCTCAAGATCTGAAAGTATTAATTTTTGTTTCTTTGCTTTTTGTACAGGGTTTCTCTGTAGCTTTGGAGCCTGTCCTGGAACTAGCTCTTGTAGACCAGGCTGGCCTCGAACTCACAGAATCCACTTGTCTCTGCCTCCTGAATGCTGGCATGCACCACCACCTACTGGTTTAGATCTGAAAATGTTGTACAAGCTGCCAAGGAAGAAGAGTAATCAACACTTCTACCCAGCTGTAAAGCCTATAAACCATGAAAGTAACCAGGCAGATAAGGCATCAGCAATGGTGCATACTGGGGGTAACAGCTGTCTAATTGGGCTTCTGCTCAATAAGAGGGAATTCATACCTGGTTCCATAACCTAGCCAACTACCCATTCTGGGGAGTCCTAGAGGAGAATCTATTAGTGCCATATTTCTTTCTTCCTTCCTTCCTTCTTTCTTTTTTTTTTTTGAGAGGGGGTTTGTGTGTATGTGCACGCTCGTGCATGTACAAACTATATATGTAACAATAATTATTAAAGAAGAGCTCAATAATTTGAGAGGTAGTTGGGAGGCATAGAAGGAGTTGGAGGGGAGAGGGAAGGTAGAAATGGTGTAAATACAGTACTTGTACATCCAATTCTCAAAAAAAGAAATAGATACTAAAACTTTTGGTTGTGTCAAGTTAGCATATGCAAAACATTCTATTTGAGGAATGCCATCATGGATTTTGAAAACAGCCCATTTTTGAGGTCCCTCTAAAATGCTCTGTTCTTCATAAACCATTTGCTGATATTTATTAGAAATGTCTTATCTTTATTTGTTATATAGAAGAAGCCAGTCTTTTTGGGCATTTCTGAGACTCTTTAAATTGATACATTCTCTCTTTTACTGTGTTTGCTATTGTCTTCTTAGAGAAGAAAGACTATTTTCTTATACTTATATGTTTTTCTTCATGGTGCATTACACAGAAAGAACAAAATGGGAACTAGCCAGTATATTATGAAAGGAACAGATAAACCAGGCAGCTTAATTTTTCTAGTTTGGAATGAGTCACAAGTTTCCCCTTTAATTTACAGGTAGAAGTTTTTTCAAAGAATCCTGGTAGACTCAAAATATGTCTGAGAAGGCACATGAACCTCCCATTATTTCATCTTTATAAAGGGAAGGCTGTTTTTACACTTGTGCCTATAGTTTTATTGCTCAGACACCATCCAACTGTGAAAACAAAATTTTATGATTAGTTTTGAATTCATTGCAGATTTATTTAGAAATGGCCCAGAAGACGTTAAGGCAGAAATGAATTACAGGGCTACACTATACTAACAAAGTATAACTGGAATCCATCAAAAAACCTGATTTGCATGCATCAATCAACTATAAAAGCATACAGACTTATGTGTGTAAGGATCCTAAAAGTGAGTCACTCATTGAGTTTTGAAGGGTTCTAGAAGCTACTGAAGGTGTAAGCACTAAGGGGATCAAGGCATGCTATTCTGTTTCTGTGTAGAGCTTACAGCTTTGAAGGACCAGCTATCCCAAGACTGCAGCCTAGTTCATGCGATTTGCAATATTACTTTGGCACTTGACTTTCACCTCACTCCTTTAGTTGCCTGAGTAAATCCAAGAGTTCTAGAAACAATTTAGTGTCCTTACCAGTTTCCTAAGCTGATCATGTTGTCGAGTGAGGTATTAACAGTATAAGTGCAGCTTGAGTCAGGTGTATTAGTTAGCTTTCTGCTGCTCTGACAAAATAACATGACCAAATGCAACGTATAGAATCAAAAGCTTATTTTGGTCCACGGTTCCAGAGGCGATGAGTGATGAGTATGTAATGGCAGATAGTGGCAGGTGTGGTGGCAGGAGAAGGAAGCCCTAAGATCACTTGCTCAATAGAAACAAAAGGCAGAGGGAACAAACTCACAGTGGGGTGAACGCTTACTTTGAACATTTATTTCTGCAAACAACTATGCAAACACTATTTCTGCAAACACTACCTTAACAGCCATAATGGACAAAATGACAAAATGAGATAGGAAAAGCAGAAATGGAGGCTAATTAGGAAGAACAAAAGGATGACCAAAAATGAGAGGGGACCAAGAGGAGGTAAGGGGGTGAATATATTTGAAATACATTACACTCATGTATGGAAACATCATAGTGAAACCCATTATTATGTGTAATTAATATATTCTACTAAAACTCTTAAAAAGAAACAGTTCAGTCAAGAAGCTTGATAAAAGAAGCACAATAATTAAGAGGAAAATAAGAAATAATAGTAAAGAAAGTCATTTTCTTTAATTTTGAGATTATAATTTAATTTCTCTTTTCCCTTTCCTCTCTCTAAACCCTACCATGTACCCTTCCCTAGCCTCCTTCAAATCCATGGCCCCTTTTCCCACTAGTTGTCATTGCATGTACACACACACACACACACACACACACACACACACACACACACACACAAAATGTTCAGTCTGCGTGGAGTTACTTGTATGTGTGTTTCGAAGGCTGACCATAATTTGTCACTAGACTACCAGTTGGTGTGCCCTACCCTGGGGAAAGGTTTTAGCATACACAGAAATGGGTTTCATTGTGGTGTTTCATTTTGTAATATATACATACATACATACATACATACATATACATATATTTATCAGTACATTTTTTCTTATTCCGCCAAGGACTTTCTTGTGGTCATTCTCTCCCCTTTGCTGGTTCATTTTAGCAGTAAGTAGTACTCCCTTTTACTTTCATTTTACACATTCTGTAATCTTCTCTCATAACCATCTCTTGCTTCCTTTTAGCCCTCTTCCTTCCCTTTCACTGGACCTTTCTACTTCCATGTCTTCCCACATATGTAGATGAACAAGCATATATGAATTTAATCTGAATTTCACATATGAGAGAAAACATGCAATATTTGTTTTTCTTTCTTTTTAGCAAGAATTAACATTTTTATTTATTTATTTTATGTGTGTTGTGTTTTGCCTGTATGTTTCTGTGTACCATGTGCATGCAGTGCCTGTGGATGCCAGGAGGGGGCATTGGATCCCCTGTGACTGGATTTACAGAAGATTGTCAGCCACTGTCTTAGGGTTTCTATTGCTGCGAAGAGACACCATGACCATGGCAACTCTTATAACAGCAAACACTTAATTGGGGCTGGCTTACAGTTCAGAGGTTTAGCCCTTTATTGTCATAGTGGGAATCATGGCAGCACACAGGCAGACAAGGTGCTGGAGAGGTAGCTGAGAGTTCTACATCTGAATCTGCAGGCAGCAGGAAGAGAAAGTGAACCAGTAAGCCTGACTTGAGCTTCTCAAACCTCAAAGCCCACCTCCCCAGTGACACATTTCTTCCAACAAGACCACACTTACTCCAATAAGGTCACATCTCTTAATTGTGCCACTTCCTTGGACCTATGGGGCCATTTTCATTCAAACTACCACAGTTACCATGTGGGTACAGGATATTGAACCCAGGTTCTCTGGAAGAGCAGTCTGTGCTTTGAACTGCTGAGCCATCTTTCCAGTCCCAATATATGTTTTCTGAGTATAGTATAATTTATTTACCATGATGATATCCAGGTATATTCAGTTTTTAAGAATGTCATAATTTCTTTCTTTCTTCCTTTCTTTCTTCCTTCCTTCCTTCCTTCCTTTCTTTCTTCCTTCCTTCCTTCCTTCCTTCCTTCCTTCCTTCCTTCCTTCCTTCCTTCCTTCCTTTCTCTCTCTCTCTCTCTCTCTTTCTTTTTGGTGGGTTTGAGACAGGGTTTCTCCATAGCTTTGGAGCCTGTCCTGGAACTAGCTCTTGTAGACCAGACGGGCCTTGAATCCAGTTTTGAGGTCAAGTTAATGCTGGCTTCATAGGATGAGTTTGTTGCTTTTATTCCCCTTCTGTTTCATGAAATGGTTTGAGGAATGAATATTGGAGTTGGAGTTACCTCTTCTTGATAAGTTGGTGGACCAGGCAGGGACTCCATCTGGTGCTACACATCTTTCTTTGTTGAGAGACATTCTGTTTCAATACCGTGGATTATTATGGACCTCTTTAAGCTCTTTTTAATATCCTTCTGATTTAATTTTGTAGGTCCCATTGGACCCCAATCCTTTGAAGCTTAGTTTGTGGGTTTCTTTATAAGGTGCTTTTATTGGTAACAACAGATAATTGGATCTAGTAATTCTTTTAATCCAGTCACCCAGTGTGTGTCTGTTTACTGGTGAGTTGAAGCCACATATACTTAAGTGTATTAAGAGATGTTTAATATTTTTTTAATTTTGTTGGTTCTTTTGATTGGTTGGATTATTATTTATTCTTTTCTCTCTCCCAAGTTAGTATTAGGAGTTTGTTGATTTATCATGTTCTTTATATTTCCCCTTTATTAATATATTCTTCTCATTAACCATAGCTTTCCCCTGTGATGAGCCTGTCTTTATCTCTCCTCTCTATACAATTTTATTGTGAGTCTCTTCTATAGTGCTTAATTGTTGACCCATCATTCCAACCATTTTTCTCTTCTAAAAGGGTTTTTAGAAAGTTTTGAATTATATATGTATGTGTCTGTTTATGTGCATGTTCACTAGGAGTGTCTTTAAATTCCAAGCAATTGATTTTAATTTCTTAGCATTGTGAACCATTTTAGAAGCTTTTCCTCTATCAAGTCATATTTAGTTTGCCTTCTTTCTAGAACTTTAACCAGTTGAAGGTGCTGGGTCTTTATCATGACCCAGTCACTTAGTTGATTAACTAGGTAAATCATTTGCATTTTCTGAACACTGTTTTGTTTTCTTCCATCAAGTATTAATTAGTGTCTGACTTGCTTACAACTGATTTGTTCTTTTAGATGAAATAATATAGGAGAAAGCACTTTATGAAATAAGCACGGTTTGCTAGTTTGGCTGTGTGCTGCCATGTGAACAAGAACGGCAAGCATCTTCCTTCTTCAGATATTTGCCCATCGCTCCACTGGGAAAGACAAATTGAAAACAATTTCCTGATAGGGAGTTTCATTCCTTTATAAAATGCTGCTGACATCTCTTAATGCCCGCAGAACAATCACATAGACATTATTAAAAACATCAATAGAAAATTGCTTTTTGTGTGTTCTTTTAAAGATAGCTTCCTGGGGTTGTAATGAAAAAATCTATTGCATTTGAAGTTCTATCTGGTGATTTTTTTTTTAACATAACAGGCAGGAGTAAGGTGTGAATCATTTCTGTTTGGGCAGTAACAGATTAGCATTGTTCTACAGTTTCACAGTGAATATGTTCCTCCCATGAAGGGCAACATAAACATTTCCCAGTATTGTAAGCTTCAGACTCAGAAAAAGTCAGAAGTCCTGGATAAGAGCATGAATTTATTAACGCTGCTAAATCTTATGCTCATCATCTTCCCATAGCCTTTGGGCTAAAAGAGTAGGAAATGCTAAGTCTATTTCAACAAAACAGTACAGAGAACAAATACTCCAAGCCTTTAGAAAGATGTCATCCCTTATATGATCAGTAATCCACCTGAGCTGAGACGAGGGGACTCTTGGATTACCTTAATCACACAGCTGTTTTGCCTTTTTAAAAAGAAGTTTTGCAGGATAAAATTTAATTTTAATTTAATGAGCGCATATAAAAATGCTTCATTCAAATTCACATCCCTTTGAAATTTATCATTTTACTTTGTGCCAAGAATGTTATTCTTTTTAGAACAGCTTTTCTAAATTGTTAATGATGAGCATAACAATGGATATTTCACCAATGAAGACATAGTTTATGGCTCTTGCCTTTATTGCATGCTTTATGAATTGGAAGTTTATAATAACCAGTCTTAGACAAATCTATCTCAGTTTTCCAAAGTGTGTGCTCCCTTCATGTGCCATATCTTGGTGATTTTCCTACTTCAAACTTTTTATTACTATTCTACCTGTCATGATGGTTTGCGATCAGTCATGTTTGATATTACTATTGCAATTGCCTGTGGATGCTATACTCGAGGCCTGTACTAAATGGTAAATTTAACTGAAGAATGCTTTGTGTGCTAACTGCATCACTGACTGACATTCCTCCCCTTCTCTCCCTTTCCTCAGGTCACCTTATTCCCTAAGAAACAATGATACTAAAGTTGTGCCAATGACTATAAATTGGTCTTATTCAAAAGGCTGAGAAGCAAAACTTGAGGCCAATTAATAATTCTTCAGTGGTGTCTAAAAGTCTAAGTAAAAGAAATAAGTGTATATATTTCACTTTATATCAAAATCAGAAGTGATGTCACTTAAGAAAGGCATGTTAAAAGATAAGATAGGCTAAAAGCTAGTTGTTTGGTTTCAGATGTTTGTCCAAGCTGTGAAGGTGAAAGGAATGTTTGCAATGATTTGCAGTGCCTTGGTAGAGTAGAGTTGGAGCAGGGGAGGGGCAGCTGCCCTGAGGTGGGCAGTATTGGGAAGACACTGAGGTTTCAGTAGTGAACAGACAGCACTTTATTATT
Organism: Ondatra zibethicus; assembly: GCA_004026605.1. Taxonomy (NCBI): domain Eukaryota; kingdom Metazoa; phylum Chordata; class Mammalia; order Rodentia; family Cricetidae; genus Ondatra; species Ondatra zibethicus. The sequence continues at coordinate 900 of PVIU01003795.1, read as the reverse complement.
TTTTTTATTTTTCCAATCAAAAATTGACACTTCCTCCCCTTCTCCCATTCCTCTTCCGCTGTCCCACTAGCCCTTCTCCCTCCCCTTCTATCCTTAAGAGAGGGCAGGGTACCCTGCCCTGTGGGAAGTCCAAGGCCCTCCCCCCTCCATCCCAGCCTAGGAAGGTGTGCGCCCACGTAAACTAGGGTCCCAAAAAGCAATAGTAATATCAAACATGACTGATCGCAAACCATCATGACAGGTAGAATAGTAATAAAAAGTTTGAAGTAGGAAAATCACCAGATATGGCACAGAGAGAGACATGAAGGGAGCACACACTTTGGAAAACTGAGATAGATTTGTCTAAGACTGGGTGTTATAAACTTCCAATTCATAAAGCATGCAATAAAGGCAAGAAGAGAGAGGTTCCCGTGCCATTATCGATGGCTTCTCAGTCTGTCCCCATTGGCAGCCACATTTAGAGAGTCCTGTTGATCACATGCTCATTCAGTCCTGGTCCAGCTGGATTTGGTGAGCTCCCATTAGATCAGGCACACTGTCTCAGTGGGTGGAACAAGACTTCCTTGCTCATCTTCTCCCTCCTTCTGCTCTTCAACTGGACCTTGGGAGCTCAGTCCATTGCTCTGATGTGAATGTGGGTCTCTGTCTCTATCTCCACCCATCAGACGAAATTTCTATGGTGATTTACAAGATATTCATTAGTGTGACTATGGGACAAGCCAGTTCAGGCACCCTCTCCTCTGCTGCCCAAGGACCTAGCTGGGGACATCTCCGTGGACACCTGGGATTCCCCCCTAGAGCCAAGTCTCCTGCCAACCCTAAAATGGCTCCCTTAATGTAGATATCTTCTTCCCTGCTCCAACATCTGCCCTTCCTCTATCTCCACCCTCCCACTCCCCC
>PVIU01003794.1:0-138305 GCA_004026605.1 Ondatra zibethicus | reverse complement strand
GGTAAGAAAACCTTTTCTCCCCAAACTTGCATTATTTCAGTAACAGAAAAGTAATTAAAATATGTGGATTCAAATGTTGTCAGAAAATTCTGTGTGCATTTTTGCTAAGGTTGTAGGAAGGACAGGGAAGAAGAGAAAGGAAAAGAGACAGAAAAAGTTGGGACAGAGGAGGAGGGAGGGAGGGCAGTGGAGAGAGGGATCATTACTGGGCAAAACAATTAGTCCTTCCCTAGTTCCTTTTTAACATTTTATGCCCTCAGTAATTCATATTTTTCTTATTGTCTAATATATACAGCTTTACACCGTTATTCCCACTTAATTTTATAATTAAATAAAACAGTAATGATTAATCATGTGGCCATATAAATTAAAACAAAGGGCCCTACATTAAAAAGAAAAGAGGTATTTAAAGGGTCTATAGAATGTAGAGTAGTTGATGGTCCCATTGACACTCAAACTAAACCATATTATTTTCTAACTGAATATAGATATTTTCTTGCTGTGCAAGTTTTGATATATTATATTATGCATACATTTTTATTTTTAACATATTTTCAAAAGACAAAAAGTAGCAACACCTTTTTAAAAAGCAACAAGAAAAACCCTGTTGGGATTTCCTACCTCGCCCCTGGAGAGCACAGAGCAACTCTATAGATTACTTTTTCCAAGACCCTTAGTCCCTTTGTTTAGCCTTTTTGTTCTTAGAAAAGTTCTCGACAAGCATCCACAGTTTGGAAACTACTGAACTTAATATCTAAATTGGATATATAGATCCTCCTAAATAGCACCATGCTTAGAAACTTGCTTAATTCCATATTTCATCACAGTGGTTACTCTCTGCAGCTCCCAAGTTTCCAGAGTTTCTACTAATAAAATTAAAGAAAAAAAATGTACTATCGTGTAAAAGTGAACACTTCTGTTTGAGATAATATGTGTTCAAATACTCTCATAATCAGTCTGGCCATTTATCTAGGCATGTCTTCTACCTCCTTCCTTTTTGATTTTATTCATTTGAAAAAAAATGAACTAACAATAGTGTGTGGCGAGCAATGTCCCTTTTCTGAACACCTTTGATATATACTGATGAAAATAGAGACAAGTATTAAAACAACAAACTATTGCCTTTACCAAGTTATTTTATGTACTATTTGAGAACATAGAGTTTTATATTTTGATGATTATGACAAAATAGCTTTTAAAAAACTGTATTTAAAGTAATATAAATATTTATAAATGAAGTAACTAACTCATAATATTTAATGAATGCCAACCTTACACTCTTTGCTATCCAAGCTACTTAGTATTTGTTTGCAGTTCCTTCCTAGTCTCCTTTTCCTCTATTTTCTTACCCCTCACTTCTTTGATACTTAAATGTATTACTCAGATATTCTTCTGTAATAAACTACTGAAGAATAACAACTATTGGTTTTCTCAAGCCACTATCTTCTTCCCAGGAAGACAATAGGTTCATAGCCTGTGCCCCATCACAAGGCAGCCCATGGAGGTATGATGTGACTCTTTCCTCAAAGACAGGCTTTTGAGATGGGCCCCTAGTGATCTGGCCTCTCATAAGCCAGGCAGTCAGAAGTGCCTCAGAGAATGAGACACATATATTTCTCCCCTATATGATGCTCCTGGCATCCCCTCTTCTTGGCAGGATCAGAAAATCATGTCAGTTTGAAGACTGTCCTGCTTATCTGCACCTTCTTACACTGGGAACTTCCCGAAGTCAATCCCTTGGCGATCTCATCTTGTCTTGGATATCTACACCAGGAAACAGTCTCACTAAACAATACTTTTTTCTGTATTTGTCTTCCAGAGCAGATTACTCTTCTCTGCTTCGCCTACTAGCACCTACTAAAGTTGCCTTTCTGACTATAACCTCCTTTCCACTTTCATTCCAGTCTATTCCTGTCTGTGTGCACTGTTTAATTTTTGTCTCCCTGTTTCAAGTATTCCTGTTTCTATCTGCATTGTTTCCTTATCCGCCCTCAATCCCTAAACCTGTAGCTCACCTATACTGCATGTTCTCAATATTAATACATGAATGCCAGGACCTAGGAAGACTGAATTACCTAGTATTGGAGCACGTTTCTTTTCTGATGAAGCAGATGTAAGCTGACTCTTTTTGTTCCTGACATCTAGTGGCAGGAAGAAAAACTATCCTAAGACCAGAAAGTAATGTCATTGGCTGGCTGAAGTCCAAACAATTGAAAATGGCCAAATGCCTACTTTGGGGGCCTAGAAAAATTTACAGGCATAGTACAACTTTTAGTTATTTCACATGAGATGTATATATCAGGGAGAATGCAGGTAAATCTCAGCATGAAGACAGAAATATGATAAGATAGGCCAGCAGACCCCAAGTAGATAAATAAGTTAGACAGTGGGCTGAATCTCCCCACTGAAGAAATTCATTTTTTTCTTATATCTTGTTAAATGTACTTACAGAAAAATATGTACATATGAAAATTTACTAAGCCCTCAACATGTTGAAAGCAGGGTTTAGAATATGAATGTCAGAACTGAACATCCAGGTTTACCATTGCAAGATAATAAACTTGAACTGAAACTAAACTAGAACTTTAACCAAATGACACAATAAATTATGTCCATATCATATTATACCCTTGGAAGGTCAAGTGGAGTTAGGGGATGGGGAAAAGTCACTTTTATACCATTTATCCTTTTATTACCATGCATTTGGTAGTTTTTAAATGGCAAAGATATGCTGTGCAATATTCTAGGCAATTTAAAGTAGACTAAAGAGGAAAGAGACAGAACGTCCTACCTTTGGGAGAGAAGGGGCTCCTGCTGGTCTACCCTATAAAAGGCTGTAGGTTTGTGGATACTTGTTATCCAGATAAAGCCTTCTCTTGGAAAAGGTCATATCTTAATAGCTCAGAAAGGATTATAGGGAGTAGAGTCCATATTCCCAAGAGCAACACTCTGAAGTCAGTTGTTCCAAGCTGTTGACAGGAGATCAGAAATTCTGAGAACTCCATTGTCAGAAGGAAAGAAAGTCTTCAAAAGATAGTTCCAAGGTTCCTTGAAGAAGTAAGGCATGTATGGGGAAGGTTATTTCATAGGCTGAGGTGACAAAGGGAACATAGGCACACAGTTTCCCACAATGACAAAAATCAAGGAAGAAAAAGTACAGCTGACTTTTCAGAACCCTGAAATCTGTCAATCATAGAAAAGGAAAAAGTGAATTAGATTATTTTTTACTCAATTTTCAAGAAACCCATCTAGTTTCTTGTGTGATTTATGACTTCCTCTTTCCTAGTAGAGAGTACATCTCTGTTAAATACATTGGCAGAAGTTTTCATAGGCATGATAGACAGAAGACAGCTATAGGCTATACTGCCTTATAGCTTTAAAAACCTGGATACATTACATCAACATTATGATCACAGTCTGTTCTCACAATGAGTAATAATTATATATTGTTATATATGTCACTGTGGAACATTATATCTGAATAAACAAGTTAAAAAAGAAAAAAAAAAGATTTATTTTGGCCCAGTCTGTGGTTAGCTATAAGAAAATCACAGTCAAAAGGCTATGGCACAGTAAGCTTGTTCACCCAGTGGCAGCCAGGAAGAATGGATGTGAATATAGTTATAGGCTTCCTTCTTTTCTTTAGGTTTCATTTTTACTCTCTACATACTGAGTGGTGACATTACATCCATGTCAGGCAGTTCTCCTTACTTATGTCCCTGGAAATGTCTTCACAATAGAGTCTCTTAGGTCTGTTATTAACCTAGGCAGCTCACAGTCAAATTACACTGAGAGCTTAGATTAACTATCATAAAAATGTACTTAAATTCAATATAATCTAGAGAGATGCTTGGTAGATTGGAGACATTGAAACATAACTCATTCTACAGGATTGTTATCACGTTCTATTCTATGTAGATACAAATATGGACTCTTGGTCAAATTTTTAACTCACCGTCTATTAGTACTTTTCTATTGCTATGGAAGAAAAAAAAAGACCAAGGTAACTTTTAAAAGTAAACATTTAACTGGGCTTATAGTTTCAGACGGTTAGAGTCCACAATGGCAGATTAAAATCATGGCAGCAGGAACAGCTGAGAGTTCATATCTTGATCCAAAAGTAGGATGCACAGAAAAAGCTCACACCGAGGAAGTCCCACGTCTGAAAGTTCAAGGCCCACCCCCTTGATACATCTCCTCCAACAAGGTCACACTTTCTACTCTTTCCCAAACAGTTCCACCAATGACTAAGTCTTCAAGCATATCTGCCTATTAGGGTCATTCTCATTCAAACCCACACAGCTCATCGGGTACATCAAAAGAAATAAAACCACCTCATTGTCTCATTGAGCACTGTGATAGAACTGTTTTCAACCACTTTTGAGTTTTTTGTCAAAAAGCCCTGATGAAGGGAATTGGCATTGCTTAGTTACAAAGATAGGAATTTGAAGGCGTCTGCCTAATGTGATGATTATATAATTTGTTAGTATCCCATTAGATTTTTCTTTCTTTCTAAAGTTACGTGAGCCAAGACAAAAACTACTGCATTTTCAAGAAATTCACAGGATACATGTGAACATATTTGTGTAAATTCAGTTTTAGGAATTGGGAGGTGAAACTTCAGCACTTTCTAAACATAATTCATAAACTGAATTTTTTAAGGTGGTGGATGCTATTCCTTACAGTGATGAAGTAGCATATATAATACTGCAGACAAACCAACAGTTACCAACTTGCCAGCAATTGCTGTAGTATATCCTCTGGGAACCACTGGATACAGAACAATGAAGGGCAATTGCCTTTCATGCACCAACTCTACTGTCACCAAGGTTGTTTGAAGAGGCTGGAAGACTTGATGCCCTGCAAGCAGGAGGAGGAAAGGCTAGGGTGAAGACTTTTTGCTTGGATCTTTTTCATATCCTTCCAGGCAGGTCCTTGCACTCTTGATATGGTTGAAAATTTCAAGGCAGAACTAGTTTTAGCCAGCCTGACCAAGACCCCACCAATTAGTGTGGCATGGTAGAAAAGACTGATCTTGCCATAGTCTCAAGGAAGGCCTAGAAATCAACTAAGAAATTGTTAGTTGACCCGAGAGAGTTTCTCAATGAAAAGGGATGGCTCTGACTTAGATGTAATGTGAATGGGTAGCTGGGTAGACAGCTGGAAAGCCAGACATCCCAGAGAATAATAACAAAACTGAAAAACAGATGAGTCTTATAAACCGCAGCTGGTAGCTGTGTGGTCAGTTACCAGATGAGAACCATATGTCTTCTAACACCATGATCTCACAAGCTGCTCAGAGCTCTACTGTTGCACTGAGGTGGGGAGTGGGGAGTGAGCAATCTCTAACTGATGGCACCAGACATTGACTGACAAAGATCTTTCCAGTCACGTGGAATGGAAACCCGTCTGAATTTCAATTTAGTAATAGGAAAATGATATTTTAAAAATCATGTTTAGAAGAATTTGACTCCATTAGTATGTGTAACTCCCTTTATTGAAATTTCTCCAATATGTTTCATGGGAGGATGCTTTTTCAGGTGTTTTAAAGAACACAATTTCCCTACTTAAAAATTCAAGAAAACTATGACAGTTCAAGGAATTAATGACAGTTCTAAGAAGTCTTGTAAGAAGAAAAATCTCTCTAATTTTATTTCCAGTCATATTTCCCTAAGTCATTTAAATACAAAACCACTTTCCTTTGTCACACTTCAATAAACATCTCTATTTCCCTATAATATGATACCTGCATGTGTATGTTGTGTGATTTTCAATCACATTCTGATGTCAGAGGGCAGAGCTAGCCACTAGCTAACCAAAATTAACCATAGAAGTTTTGGAGAATGGGCAGATAGGAGGCAGGAAGTAGTAGGGCAGGTCAGAGAGAGGGTCTCAACCCTTTTGGACTGAGGAAGAGAGGAGGGATGAGGTGGCTTCTCTCCTATATGATCATTCATGTTCTTACATTGATATCATATGCCCTGTTTCTTATTGATTAAAAATAATTAAACACAACATGTCTCTTATTCTATATATATGCTATAAATTCTTCCCTGTGTCCTGATAATCTCCCATAAAGATTATTATATTGGCTTTTTATATTGTGTTTATTAATTATATACTTGTCTGTTGTGTAACAGGTTCCTTTGAGATTAAAACATTCCATCCTATAGGAATCTCCTTCATCAGGAAGGTAAAGAACTGAAAATAGCATCAGGAAGTTCCTGAAACTGACCAGGCTCACTAGACTCCTCCCTGCCAGAGTAGGCAATAAAAGCTGAGAGTCTGCCCCAGAAGGAAGGAAACTGAGCTGCAAAGAACAATGTCATAGGAGAAAACCTGCAAAGAAGCCTCTGAGATAAGAGCAGCTGCCCGGAAGAGGTTTAGACCAATTTAGGCACCTGGCAAAGACACCCTCCAACTGGTTGAGCTGCTTCAGTCTGTCTGTGTAGTGTGCTTCAGGTTCCCAGATTCCAGGTTCCCAGATTTGTGAGCTGTCACTCATGATGAGTGTGGGCTTTTGTGGTGCTGCTATCTTAGACTTATTTCTGCTCCTATAAGCAACCCCAATAAAACTCATTGAGTTACAGAATTGGAGACTGGTGGTATCTATACTTTGGTCTGTCATGTGTTTCTTATCTGGGATGAGTAGATATATGTGTTGTGCCTCCCTAAAAAAATGTTTTGTCACACAGCACTGTCCTCCACACTATAGGATTTTTTTTTTATTGTTGGCCATAATTGTTTTGATCTCTAAAAGTTACTGTATTAGTTAGCCTTTTGTTGCTGTGATAAATACCAGGCCAAAAGCAACTAGGGGAAAAGAGGGCTTAGTACATTTCATAGGTAATGGTCTAGTCATGGTAGGCACTCAATATGGGAACCTGAAGCAGATGCCATGAAGGAGCACTATCACTGGCTTGTCCTTCCCATGACTTGCTCAGCTTGCTTTCCTATACAACTCAGGTTCACTTTGGCGTGGCTTTGATGTTCCCTTTCACAGAAATTATCAATCAAGAAAATGCCCCAACACATCCCCAAAGCTAACCTGATGGAGACAATTTCTCAGCTGACTTTCCTAGTCATGGTAACTCTAGTTTGTGTCAAGTAGAGAAACTCTACCAGTACACATAGCATATGCCTTAGTAGGAAGTAACCAGTAAAATTTATTTCTTAGACATGTTTCTTTTGAGAAAAAAACTTCATGCCTATGTTTAAATATGGATAGGAGCCTTTGATTGCTCCCAAAAGATTGAAATCATAAATAGAGCTCTATCTCAGCCATTCCAGGGTGCCTCTCCTGGTTGTCCATTCTTTTGTAGCCCACTGTATGGGCCTCGAGAGCATCTGATTGCTTTAAAAGACTGAAATCACAGACTTCCATCTCAGGCATGTCAGGATGCCACTCCTGTTTGCCAATCTCTTCTAGTTCACAGTATGGGCATCTAATAGTCATAGGACAATTTTGGGAACAAAAGGAAGCATATAACTTTGGGAATCATTTGAGCAGAAAAAAAAATCTCACTTTTGAAAAATGATACCATTGTAAACAGTATGAACCACCTATATATTCTCTTAGTAGAAAGTTACATATTCAGAAATAAATCAGTAAGCTGAAATAGTAACTTGATATATATCTGGGACCTTAGAGGTCCTTGGGTATGAAGATTTAGCACCCAACCAGACATATATTGGTAAAAACTACTAATAGCTTCTTTATTGAGAGAAAGTCAGATCAGAGTTCTCACATCTGCCCACTGAGATGTTACACAGAATAAAGTAGAACTTCTCACATCTGCCCACTGAGATGTTACACAGAAAAAAGTAGAGCTTCATTAATTCTGTAAAGGTGAACCTGCCTAATGCCAATGACTTGCCCAGCAGGACACTGTGGCTTATGTAAATGGATGCCTTCATTAAGGATACAAAAATATTTTGCAAATTATGGGAGGTCAGAGTTAGTGGTTGACTGGGTTTAGCTGTGAACTCCTTTATTAATATTCCATACTTCATATCAGAGACTCATCCTGACCACTGGGAGGGACAGATAAAGGAAAGATATTTTTATATTCTTTCATATGATATGGTTCAGTGTTTAAAGACAACATAAGTATATATTGTTAGTCATATTTTACACCTGAGCACATTGGACATCAAATTTGTCTCAATATTTAAAAGCTTAGTTTATCAACTTAGATGCTCCTGAATTTCAAAACCTGTTCTTCCCTTTTGTGATATCTCCAACACTCAATCCCGTTCCTTGTGAGCATTATGTCAAAAACAAGCAGAAATCAGTGTTCACATTGTAAGTTAGTTTTGAGTTTCATTCATCACTGGCTATGAAGATTACTAATGTTTTAATGAAGGACTCTTCTTATGCTGAAACATTTAAAGTCGTTTCTTTATTGGAAGGTTAAGATATACAATAATCATTCACTTTAAATAAATCATAGACTGAGTCAACGGACCAGAACAAAAAAAGATAGGGCATATATACATATCTAAAAGCTTTACAGTATTGCTTATACTCTTTGAGTCAGAAATTCTACTTTCTAAAAATCATTTTAAGGAGTTTACTTAGAACATTAGAAGAGACATGCTCACTAACACACATACAAACACACACACACACACACACACAATTTTTTGAAATTTGAAAAGGTTCTCATTTTGTAATGACACCTGACCTTGAACCTAACACACAACTCAGATTATTGTCATTAATAACAAAAATTAGAAACAAAAGTGCAACATCTGGTTTTAAAATTATATGTTGTGTGTCTAACATAATCACATAATGGTGTGGGAGAATTGTCTGTATTCTGTCAATCATGATTTAAATAAACACTGATTGGCCATTAGCCAGGATGTATAGGTGGGACAATCAGGAAGTAGAGGCGGAGCAAGGAGAATAGGAGAATTCTGGGAAGCAGGAAGCTCGCTTGGCAGTCCTCCCCAGACCACCAAAGAAGCAAGATGTGGTCTGCCCCGCTGAAAAAGGTACTGAGCCATGTGGCTAACATAGATAAGGATAATGGTTTAATATAAGTTATAAGAGCTAATACAAAGCTTTAGCTAATGGGCCAATCAGTTTATAACCTAATGTAGACTCTCTGTGTGATTTTCTCTGGGACTAAACGGCTGGGGGTACCCTGCAGGACATAAACCCCAACAAGCCAGCCCTCATGTTACAACATAATATGTCTAGGTTGCAGAATTTGTGTCCCACATTTCAACTATCAGGGTTGTGCTGTTGAATGTAGCAGCAGTCTATAAGACATGAATGACCAGAAACCACATGAAAGGTTAATTTTTGTTGACCTGCTAAAGAAAGTTTTAATGATTTTAAAAAACATTTTCATTACTTTTTATTTTCATATGTTCATTTTTTACAATGGAATTTCATCATCAGAAAAAATATCTAACTGCTTATCAAAAATAATACTATACTCTTTCCAATTTCTGTGTGTGTGTGTGTGTATGTGTGTGTGTGTGTGTGTGTGTGAGAGAGAGAGAGAGAGAGAGAGAGAGAGAGAGACTAGTTCACAGTACATACTGTCCCTCCCTCATTGCATGTGTGCATGCATGTACATACACACACACACACACACACACACACACACAGGAATAAAGTGGTTACAAGGATGGAAGGAGCTAACAGTAGGGGTGGGGGACTGGCTGACCTTTCCTACATATTCTTATGTAATATTCAACTTCTTCACGTGCAGGTATGATTTTAAAAATAATTTTACAAAGCATTTACCTTGAGACCCATACCATGCCATGAATATCTGTGTCCTGCAAAATTGATATACTCAAACTCCAATTCTCAAAATGGTAGTATTGGGATACTGGGTCTTTGTAGGATTTTAGGCCCTCATGAAGAGAATTTATACTGGTAATTAACAGGAGTGCCTTGTCCCACTGACATGTCCAGAGACCAAACACTAATAGTTTATAGTCACTGAACTAACAATTTCCCAGCATTTATTTTATGTCATGTGTTACTATATGTTAGAAATATTGGCTCATTTTACTTTAATAAAAGTAAGATAATGAAAAATTTTAAAATGGAGATTGGAAAACCACCTTTAGTCACAAAAATGGTGGTTGGTTGAACTGGGCTTTGAATCCACGTTCTCTGAGTCTGGAAATATCTATTATGGCAATTCCATAATGGCATCTGTGAAAATCTTATAGAAAAATACAAGCCATAGTTCAAAATAGGCTGCAAAATGAATTATATCAATTTCTGATTCATAGGTCAATACACACTTTCATTTTGGGAGCTTTTCACTTTTGGTTTTGCTTTTTGCTATTTCGAACTAACAGTTCCTTTATTTTGGTCTCAGGATTATATCACTCAGTAGGTCATCAGAAATTATCAGTAGAAACACATTTTAAATCCTAATGTTTCCCTTCATCATTAGTGGATAATTACTTCAATTACCCTTTAGGAAGCACTTTGCTTATCCATATTCACTGGGATTTAGATAATTTATTTAGTTTGAAAAGCAAACCAAATCCTTCAGTTAGATCTTCAGTTCTACCCTCTGAAATATCAATGATAAAAGGTAAACAAAGGTTGGATGGTTCCATGTGCTGCTAGGAAAGTTTAGCTACCCTCACTTTAACATATTACAGTTAAATAATCATCAAGATCCACAATGACATTTCTAATCTACATGGGAAGTAGAAAAAGACATTTCTGAAACTTTCTAAGTCCCTCAAATGCAAATGCCATTGAAATAATCAAATATTAAGCAATGGCAAAAATGTTTTTAAAAAATTGGATAATATCATAATTTAATACTTGCAAGGTATTTCTTAACCATAGGATTTGATTAATCCATCGTCAGCTTGGTTTATACTCCACTGCAGTCAGCTACATAGATCAGCTCATCTGTGCATCTGGAGCACAGCCAGGTGTGCCCATATTCTTTGCAGAACACTGACTGCTGATATATGTTACATCCCTATAACACAGGCCTGGCTGCCACCACCAATAACACAGAACGGTTCTCCCAGGCATACCTGTACAGCATAAAGGCATCCATTTGGACTGACAGAAAACTGTCTGCTTGGATTATGGGATGGTTTATGGGAGAGTTTCCATAAGTGCTTGGCTAATAGTTTATAATCCTCTATTGAATAGTTCATAAACTAATTTATTACCCATGTCATGGTACAGATTCTCATCCTATCAGAGCTGTGGCTGCTCTGCTTATTCATGCCAGAAATCATATCAGTAGTGGGTTTTGCAAGCATCTCCGAGTTGATTGTTGAACTCGATTGTGGAACAATCAGTGCTTTGACATCGCATCACACACTCCAACTTCAGATCTATATTTTTGTCCCCAAGATTGAGTGTGTTGACAAGTTTTTGGCAAAGAACTTCTATATTTTGTGTCAAGTGAGACTCTTGTCTGATGCCTTTACAAAGTACTTGTGAAATTGATCTTTCATATAGATTTTTTCATACACTTCTTCAATATCTGAGCCTTCTCAATAGTACTTAGGCATCAAGAAATCAAATCCCTTTAAAATCTCCAGAGGGTTACATCTCCCAACTACATTGGGGATCATTAAACACAGTAAACCAACTATCATTTGAAGGAGTACTGTTGGCTTCAGCAATCACCATAGAAACACCCAAGCCACTGAGGCCCTTGTCATGTTTCAACAACCTTAAGAGTCCATCCTAAGTGTCTGTACTTCTGCAAATTCAGCAAGACATACTATGTAATTTTCTATATTTTAACTTATGAAGAAATATTTAGAGTCACGTGCAATGTCTATTATATCCATACTTTTATGAACAAACTCCCAAACATATTAAATGACTTAAATTTTAAATTTTTTCCAAAGTGTTGTTTACACTTAATCTTCCAAGCCCATCACCCACATAAAAGTTGAAAGGGGGATATTAATTTTGAATCTGATGACATGCATACTAATACTGCTGTGAGGGAAATTGGCCTCACACGAGGATATGTGGACCAGTTAGTCCTTTCTAAATACTGACACCTGGGTACATTGTCTCTGTTTACTGTGCACACAAAGGAGAGGAAAACAGACTGATGGGGCAAATCTACACTCTTATTTAGTTATTAAATAAATAGTATTATATGCCCTCTTCATCCTATTCAACCCTGATATCTTTTCTTCTTATTTTCTGGACTACATATATTTAAATTTTTTATCAAGGGGGTTAAGGGTAAAAGATCCAATATGTGGGACTTTTTTTTTAAAGAAAATACTAGAGTCAAAATTTCAGCTACATCTATGACTAAACCACCATTAATAACAAGGATTTTTACATCAAGGCTGTAGGGGAAAGAGGGACTATTATATGAAATCAAAGAGTTTTGGAGAGCTTTCGTAGGGTAAGAAAGGTTACATTTTCTCATTAAACTGAATTTGGTGTACTATGCACTTGAGATGTTGCGAGTTATAAAGTCTAAACTTAAAAAATGAAGACAATGCACATTTTTACAAAAGCAAAAATGGAAAATGTTATGAAATCTCTTGGTAATGACCCACTGAGACAAGAATAACAGAATAAATTTTACCAACAATGCATCAACACTTAGGATGAGTAATTCATAATAAGAAAGAATTGAGGGGAGAGTATATAAAGCAAGAAACCACGGATGCATTCACATGGGCCATACTCATATGGTAAATAAAGCCTTCAACTAAGAATGCATAGTAAACTTGGTTATGATAGAAAAAATGTTGAGTAAATGATTTTTTTAAATGCTATAAACTTCTAAACTCATTTGCTTGATTCTTAGTACCGAATTCCTTAGTTCACTGTTAGAACAGCAATATGTGAGGGTATGTAAATGTAAATTATATTTTATAAATTCCTGTCAAATGCTCATATATTTATGCTATAAAATTGACATGCTACACATTACTCAATTTTATGAAAAACTAACTAATTAGAATACATTGAGTAGACAATTAGTAAGTTATTGTGCATAAATTCTGCTTCAGTTACATGCCTCAGACTCTTACATTAACATTCTGTCAGATCCTAAAGATGCATGTAAGGACAAAAAGACAAAGTTCTTTAAAGTTAAAGACAAAAATGCTAAATAAAATTAATTTATAAATATTTCTGGTGATTTCTTTGGCAACACAAATTTAGAGTAAAAAAGCATTAAAAATAAATATATCAAGAATAAAATGTCTCTAAGATAATATGGAACACCAAGACACATGGAAAATGTATTTTGTATTGAAGTCTTTTGATGTGCCATCTGGCCATAACTGGGCCAATGTAGGTAAGTAGCTATCAATATCCTTGTTCTGTTTTGAGTTTAAGAATCAAATTTCATGATCCATTGTTCTAAGATAGCATGTGGTTATGCATCCGAGATTTGGTCAAGGTTATACTAGCTTGAGAGACACAGGCCAATTCCAGATCTTTTCTGGCTAGACCTTTCTCGTTCTTTTTTTCTATACAAGGTCTGGTTAAATCTACTGGATATAAAGGGGAAATCCAATGCTCAAAGAGACTGGAGAAGGGCAGCTACAAGATACAAGTGCTTGATCTTGATTCTCAATTTTTTTTTGAGAAACTGCCATACTGATTTCCAAACTGGCTGTATGAGTTTTCCATCCCACCAGCAATGGAGGAATGTTTCCCTTAGTCTGTATTCTCTCCAGAATAAGCTATAATCGATGTTTTGATCTTAGTCATTCTGACTGATGTAAGATGGTATACTATTCTTGGACATATACCCAAAGGATGCACACTCCTACCACAAGGATATTTGCTCAGTTGTGTTCATGGCAGCATTATTCACAATATTCAGAAACTGGAAACAACCTAGATGCCCCTCAGCCGAAAAATGGATAAAGAAAATGTGGTACATTTACACAATGAAGTACTCAGGCGTAAAAAACAATGGCATCTTGAAATTTGCAGGTAAATGGATTGGAATTAGAAAAAATCATCCTGAATGAGGTAACCCAGACTCAGAAAGACAATCACAGTATGTACTCACTCATATGTGGATATCAGATGTAAAGCAAAAGATTTCCAGCCTATCATCCACGATCCCAGAGAAGCTAGGTAACAAGGAGAACCCTGAAAGAGACATACATGGATTCCCCAGAGAAGGGAAAATAGGCAAGATCTCCTGAGAAAACTGGGAGGGGGAGGAGAAGAAGAGGGGGTGGAAGCAGAGGAAGTGGGGAGGAGAACATGAGATAATGGGATAGCTGAGAAGGGGGAAGGACAGAGAGGGAGACCAAGGAAAGAGATGTCTTGATTGAGGGAGCCATTATAGGACTAGTGAGAATCTTGGCACTAGGCATATTCCCAGGAATCCACAAGGATGACCCCAGCTAAGACCCTAAGCAGTGGTAGAGAGGGTGTCTGAACTGGCCTTGTCCTGTAATCAGATTGATGACTACCTTAATTGTCATCATAGAACCTTCATCCAGCAAGTGATGGAAGCAGATGCAGAGATTCACAACTAAGCACTGGGCCAAGCTCCCAGAGTCCAGTTGAAGAAAGGGAAGAGTGATAATATGAGCAAAGGGTCAAGACCATGATGGGGAAACCCACAGCTGACCTGAACTAGTGGGAGCTCACTGACTCCAGACTGACAGCAGGGGAACCTGCTTAGGATCAAACAAGGCCCTCTCTGAATGTGGGTGACAGTTGTGTGGTTGGGGCAGTCTGCGGCCCACTGGCAGTGGGACCAGGATTTATCCACAGTGCTTGAACTGACTTTTAGAGCCCATTCCCCATGGAATGGCTTAGATACAGAATAGAGCACCTCAAGTGTTGTGCCAGACTTTGCTGAGTACCCATGGGAAGCCTTACCCTGTCTGAGAAGTGGCTGGGGTTAGGGTTGAGGGAAAGTAGAGGGAGCAAGAGGAAGGGAGGGAGAGGGAACTGGGATTAGTCTGCAAAATGAGAAAAGATTGTTTTAAAAAGATAAAAGCAAATAAAAATATGCAAGTGTTCTTGGCTATTTTGGAGTAGAGAACTGACTGACGCGTGCTGGAGAAGAGTTACATTGACATTGATAATGTAATATAGGTAACATAGGCACATTTATAATGTAATATAGGTAGCCCATTAAAAGGGGTTTGTGACAAAATATACTTAACCTGATTCACAGGCGAGGAAAATTCCAGGTTGGGACTAGAAATAATATCTTTGAAAATTTATAAATAACTAATTTGCCTATGCTGATAGCGTTGCTTTCAAATCAATTGAATATGACCGCTTACTGTCATTTCAATTCAGTTTCAAATGTCTACACACAGAATATCTTTGAAATAAAGCTATCACCTGAATGCAAAATGTTAAATAACTTACTTGCATATCCGCTTAGAGTGAGAAGCAACTAAATGTGGCTAAGATCACAGAGATACAGCTCCTACAGCGAGCCGGAACTCGGTTTCTATCCCCTTTTGTTGTAGTTACTAACTGTATGCCCCTGGGCTTCCTTAAATCTCTCTCTCTCTCTCAATCTCTCTCTCTCTCTCTCTCTCTCTCTCTCTCTCTCCCACCTTCTCACTCACACATGCACCTCTCACTTGAGGAAAATAATAGTACTTTCTTCATGATTATAAGGCTGAAAAATAGCATTCTATTCAGAGGACTGTGTCCCCTCACCACCCAGGAATCACTCAGTAAGAGTTTGCCTCCGGATTGCTGTTCTTAATGAAATCTAGTGTGCCAGTGCTGGCGCATACTTCAAAGCAGGTCTATCAAGTGATAAACAGATGAAGTTATTAGCTTCTGTACCTTAGGAATTTTAAAGACAATTCCAGCTAAAGGGAATACCGAATGTTTGACAGCTCAAAGTAAACTGATTTTTACAAAAGATACTGACATAGAAATTAAGCCCACTCCATTTTCTGTAAAGTTCCTTGGGTTGGATAAGCTTGGAAAGTCTTGTTCCTCCTGGACAACCTGCTTGCATGAGGGCCCCTACCTTAAAGTCAAAGTTTAGCAAATTCTCAATATCAGTATGAAACCTTTTCCATTTGAAATGTCTGGGGAGACTCATAATCATGCAACAAGTGTTCTTCTTTTATTGGCACACCAAACCCTCAAACAATCAAGTAAGCTAAATGAACAACAAGGTTTTAAGACTATTCACAAGGTAACAAGGAGACCAGACCCTGGAAATGAAGGGAATCTCTGGTCTGTGACAATCACCTCACAAAGATAGTGTGTGCTATTTTTAATTCTGTGAAGAGGATTACTTCAGTTCAGAAATTGACTAGAACATCCTGAATATTCTCAGTTCACGCTCATGATTAATAATGGTGGCATCATTATTTTCAAGTTTATCATCAAACTATTAATATATGCATAATAGTGCATGATATGCAACCAATTTCCTAAAGAAATTTAGCTGAGTAGATCATTAGCAGGAAGGAACTTCATCCTCCCCTCATCTTCTCCACCTTAAATCTTTTCTTTCAAATGTTCTCTTGAACTAGTTTTCCAGTTGTTCAAAGTTGACACTGGACAGATCTCTGCGGCTTTCTAACAACCCTCCAATGATCTAAGTCTTGATCACTTTACCATGGTTTCTGCCCTATAATTAAATATCCTCCAAATATTAAGCTAGCCTTACATGTCTACTTGTCCTCACAGAGCTGACTTCTGACTCTGGCTTCATTATTTTGCTGTTTTCACTTTGTCCTTTTCCTCCTGCCTCCCCAAATGCAGGGTCATCATGTCAAATTTCAGTCATCAGAGCAATAAGAGGGAGGACAGGGGGCAATAAGAAGTAGCAGCTGAATGGGAATATGTGGAAAGGTTTGGGAAGCTGAAAGTGAGCGCCAATAGTCTCAGCAGTCATTCACAATAATGGGGTACATGGAGAAGACCTGAATTACAGGCTGACCAGCAGCGTAACCATCCCCCTGTTTTATTAGTAATTGTTTGACAGTATGATGGACCAAAATGTGACCTTCATGAAGACAGGAACCTGACCTAGCTCCTTCATTCCTGAATTCCCAAGGCCTACCACAAGTTTATTATATGAAGAGTTAGAAAGAGAAGGGAGTGAATGAAAGACAGAGCACAGGGGATGAGAGGGAGAGGGAGAGAGATTCCAATGGACCTTCTTCCTTCTTCAGGAGGAGGATTCTAGGGTCCAGGAACTTGAATAATTGCATCAAGACCTCTGAACTACAAATTCACATCTGGCAAGAACAACAGAACTCAGGGAGAAAGAGGAGATCTTAGATCAAGTAAACCTCAATAATGTAAAACCCAAACCTGATAGCTTTATAAGGGAATTCAGAGAGAGTCTATCAACCTACCTCAGCTTGTCCAAAAGAACATGGGTTGCGTGTGCATGCCTGAATGTAGTCATGCATGTGTGTGTATGTTGTCTTGGTGTGGGCATGCATGAATGAATACACATGCATGCCTATGTGGGGAAATCTCTCTCAATTATACACTCAAATAAACCACCAAAGTGATGGTAAATAATCTCAATACAGAAATGTTTTTATACCTTAGGAATTTGTTTTAAGGAGGTCATTTGGCTGCCTTCCCCCCTCCCACTCCTGCAATCTCTTTCTCTTAATCTTTAACACAGTAAATCTTTCTTGTCTCAAACACTGATAACATAATAAAGCCTTCTTTTCCCATAGTGACTGGAAATTCAAAAACTATACAAAGCCAGAGCCTGTGATATGACACGTTCTGAAAATAATAATTCATAGAAGCGTTTGGTTTATAGAAAATCATTACAAGCTTAAGGGTACTTTAGTGATTGTTCTGAGCAAGCTCTTACCAGGAACTAATGAGGACTGAGTCAGGGATTAGAGACATTGCATTCACCAGCAACTCTGCTTCTGTTGCACCATGACTTCAGAACAATAAAGGAGAGGATATTGGCAAGGTGCTGCAAGCAATAATGATACAAAGAATGTTTCTGAGATGATCCTCCTCCTAGTGCACTCAATCATACCATCCTTGATCTGAGGAAAAATGAAGAGATCTTTGCTGTCAAAGAGCAAAGTGCTACAAATTTGGCCCCTTGAGACATCAAGGATGACTTATTTCATAAATATTTTCTAAGGAGTTAATAAAAATTTACCTTATCCTATTTTCTCTATTTCCTGGGATATCTGTGATATTGTCTAGGATTCACACTAATGAATAAAATTGTTCTTTTTACTGCAGAGGTATGAATAAAGTTCTTCATATTAAAATCCATGAAAATAATTTGAAATATGAAAATGATTTGTGCCATAAGCATTTGAAGCTCAAGGAAAGCATCCTGAATATTTTTAAAAACCCCATTCTGTCATAATATTTACTGGGGAAAAGGTATGGGTATAAATATCTACTAACTGCTTTATTAGTGAGGCAAACTAAAGGAAGGAAAAGAATTTGCAAGTCCACTTTAAACAATGTTTAGATCTATCATTGAATTATTTTATTCACCATTTCCCAGCACAGTACAGTGACAATTTAGGCCATCTCTTTCAAACACTATTTGGAACAACAATTGCCCGGTATCACTGACAGAGACTATTCTCCATGAAGTTTTCTGGAGTGATTGAGATAAAAATAAAAATGTTCTGATATTTCCCCCCAGGAAAGTGCCAGTGGTTTCCAAAGCTCAAATAAGCTTTAACTACATCCAACAGAGCAAACTTTCATAGCGTATTATTAGTGTGATCAAAAAGGATCAAAACATATTTCCAGGAAGCCCGAAGTACCAGCGCACGCTAAACATTATCATGTGAGTGTGTCATGCTGAGTTCTCGGCAGCTGAGCCTGTGTCTACTGCAAATGGAAAGGCAGCAACTTCAATGGAAATCTTTATTAATTACAATAGCAAAAATATCTTTTCCTTCTCTGGATGCGGCTTTACCACCCTGGGAGTTTTTATGATGTTTTCAAGGAAAACCAAAACAAAATATAGTTTTACTTAATCTAGGGATAATTGAGGCAGAGTAACAGCCTACACACTTTTAACTGTTTTTGTTGCTATCAAGAGAGGCAGTAACATGGTGCCATAACCTGCTTCTCAGGATTAAAAAAAAAAAGTCCTCATCCTGTCCAGTGATCTTGTAAACCCATTAAGATGTTCGATACTATATAAATGGAGTTACTCTGCCTTTGACAAGGAGATTCTGAGAGACTTAATTGCACTAATTACCTGCTCAGGAACATCCAGTGAATTCAAATGCTGGTAGGGAAAGGTGTTCTGTTATTCATTAATTTTGAGTAGTTTATGGTAGAGCATAGGCTTTGTGTCAGATAGAGCTGAGTTCAAATCCTAACACAAGTTGTTACTACCTATGTCTGTGTGTTATGGAGTAATTCTGTGGTTTGTGCAGACCTCTAATTGGGAAATTGGAATCATTACAAGGGAAATAGATAAGCACTGAGGAATGTTAATAACATATAGAGAACTCACGCATCCTCTATGCTATTCTTAGACATGTATTTTGTTCTTCAAACATGTAGTCATATTACACACATACACAATCAAAGCAAAAGAGGAGGGGTGTTCTGTGTAGCCTACTTGGGCTGGAATTTGTAATCCTTCTGCCTAAGTTTATTTATTCGTGGGGTAACAGAGAGACAGCACAGTCTGGCATATGTATATTTTAAAAGATAAGCCATTTACACTTCCAATGGCCTCTAGATACACAGTGTATATCACCTCGTTACTGTTTGTGTGACATTTTATAATATTGAGTGATGAGCCAGGGCTGCTTTCCCACTACAATCTTAATATTAAAAAACTTAGTGTTTTCTCATTCAATTCTTATGATAATCTTTATTTTTGAGATAATGTAATTACCACACTTCTTCCCTTCTTTGTCTCCCTATAAACCCTCCCCTCTCTCCTTCAAATTCAGGACCACTTTTTTCACTAATCATTACTACGTGCATTTATGTATACGTATACACATATATATTTCTGAATATAACCTGTGGTAGACTTTGATACTTACCTGACAGAGAAATCCAGTCTAGCCTGCCAGAAACAGCTTGCTCATGGTCTGCTACCATTGTTGGAGAACTGGCATCTCATTTGGTTTTCAATAGAAAAATGTTTATAAAAATAGTTTAGATTTCTCCAAAGAAAATTGTTCAAGTCAGAGGATAAGTGATACTATAATTTGACTCTTACATTTGTGAAAATACAGCATCTGATTCTCATGAACGAAGTTGCTCTGAGGACTCTCTGACAGGATATTTTGTGATTTTCGTTACAGCATGCTGCCTCCTACACACTGTAACTCTGGTGTTTAGGTTGCCACATTTCCTAGTCAATTGAAAGTGTTACCTAACACTTTACTGGAAAGCCAGAAGTGCAAAATGAACTCCAAGCACTTTTATCACCATGGGAAATGCTGACGAGACACATTATATCTTTAAGCTGTTAAGAGAAAAACAAATGTGTGGATTCTTAAACCACTTTGGGTATTAGGTGTATCAAAATCAGAAAGATTTAGTACTTAAAAGATATTTACAGAGTATGAAATCCAGCCTCCACATTTTATAGGCTGAGTGGTATCTTTCCCCAAGTGGCCTAAAAGGGACGCAAATGTGCCAATCACAGCCAGTCAATCATTGAACAATATTCAGCAAAGATGACTTCAGGAGCCACCCTCTGAAAAGAAGGAGCAACAGAATCACTCTAAGCCTTTTTATGACTTCATGAAAACAAAAATCTTGTCATTATTTAAGAAGTTGAACTATGTGATAATGAGCAATAATTGCACAAATATGCCGTGTGAATAATATTGAAGAGGAAGAAGAATCTAACCATTCAAAAGAGGTGCTAAGGCTGGCTCATCAAAGACTTGTGCTGCCAGGAAGGAAGTAGCTTGAGGTAGTTTGTCAGACAAGGTCTTCAGCTTCACAAGGTGTGCCATTTAAAAAAGCACAGGATGAATAGGTCAAATTATTAACATTGATGACAAGAATTAAAACACTACCAATCTATGTTCATGCTTTGAAGTAGAAGAGGGGAAAAAGGAAGTTGATTGACAAACTCCCTGCCCTGAACAGGGGAACCACTCCTTTTCTCTACTTGTGAATCTCAGAGATGGATCGGAGATCACCTTGCGATTCAGATGGGTGCTCATCAACTCAAGTTGCCACTGTTCACACTTAGTTGTTAATAGGATTGACTGATCCTGCAGCCTCTTCTCTGGCGGGGAGTGGAGAGCATGAGACAAGCAAAGGAGAATGTATGTTTGTCCACGGTGAAAACCTAGGTGGGATTTCAAGCCTTCTCACTGTCAATTTTAGAAGGAGGGAAAAACCTCAAACATTTCTAAGATCTCAATCCAACCAGGAGGATTCCTCCGGCTGAAAAGAGTATCTCTCCTCTTTGGGCTTCATCTTTTTTCCTTGACTCTAAGAAAAGAAGATTTAGAATAAGTATTATCATTAATTTTATTACATTTGTCTAATTATTTATCCTATCATCTGCCTATGTATCTATCGTCTATCCGTGTTTTTCTATGTATCTGTCTACTATCTATCATCTATGTGTTTATCTCTTATCTATCTATCTATCTGTCTGTCTGTCTGTCTGTCTGTCTGTCTGTCTGTCTGTCTTTATCTATCTATCATCTAATCTTCATACTCTTTTTCACCTTTAATTCTATGTAACAAAAGTCCTGAAGAGGAATCACTAAAGATCAGCAATCACAGACAACAACTGATGTTTCCTCCAATGATTAATTATCTTGTGCTACGTCTCTATTAATATTCTGAGGATGTGGTTTTCTTTCTGTTGTGGCTGACATTCAGGTTCCCACTCCTATGCTTAGCCTCATGGTTGCTGATGGAAAGCTCCAAAGGCTTCCCATTAAGGCCCATGGAGAAAGAGTTCCCTGAGACCTTTGTCTGGTTGATTTTCAACCATGCATCATCTAAGTAGGATTAAAAATAGAAGCAAGCATTTGAAAGTTGAGCCATCATTGGGGAAAACATCATTTTTTACAATATTGAATAAGCTCAAAGTAATTCTGACATTGGTTCGGTTTTTGATGTGAAGAACAATTTGTTATTTAATTGACTTGTCTGTAATTGAATGATCTTTAGACACGTTTATGATTATTTCTTCAATCCTGTGACCAGAACATCGACAGGGCTTTTACCTCTTATGAGTGGCTTTCAATTCTTGTAAGTTTTTGCATATTCAAAAATGACTTGTGAATTCCCATTTTCTCTTGAAGTTTTTGAATTTTTATTAGCTTGATATTATATGCCCTAGATTGATCCTTTGAAATAATTTCGTTTATTCCATTACTGGTTTGTTTTGTGTTTTTACTTTTTTCAGGAAATTGCTTTAACTTCATTTTTCAAAGAGAGTGTTACTTTCTAAACTTCTGACATTTTTAAAGGAGTTATTTCATTCTCTCTATAAAATACCATTTACATTTCTGAATAGTTATACTTAATTTGAAATGTTATGCCTTCTCCATTTTTGCCATTTTCCAATTTTCTAATTTTGTTCTGCCTTTCTGCTTTTGCCCTAAACAATTTTTCTCATAAGTGTTGAGATTCCTGTTTGTCTCTTTAAGTTTAAGGACAAACTAGTGAAATGAGAAGGTAACATGTTTCTGCACCTGGACAGAAATTATTGGTTACGCTGTTTGTGTCCACATTGTCTCATTGTCGCAGAGCTTGCTGTGACCAGCAATGTCCAGGGGAAACCCAGGTGACAAAAGCAGCAGAAGTAACACCATCCCATCCCAGCAAAACCAAGCCACATTAAATTGAAAGCCTAGAGAGAGGGCAGGCTGCTTGTTCATGTGAAACCCCCACAGCATATTAGCTAACCTCTGTCTAGGAAGATCTGAACTTCTCGAAGGTGACATTCCAGTTCAGTTACTCTTCCTTAAAATAATCAATGTAACAACAAAGTGCTTTTAATGACAAATGAGTCTTCAGATGCTGACTTTTCATGATGGCTGGGCAGTAATGCGGTGATCCCAGGTTTCCTAAATATTGTAATGCATCTTTGACTAATCAGAAGGCTCAGGGACATGTTTCTGGAGGATGAGGAAAGGTGCTACCATTTGAACAGATCAGGCTCCAGAGGACACCCATACACACAACAGCTTTGTACACAACGAATAAGAATACAAGTCCTTGCGATGGCCACTTGAGAGAAAATGCCAGGCTAACAATGGCAATAATAGGCCATGCATGAAGGTTTCCTGTGTGTATTCTAAAGACAAAGTGAGGAGACTGGTCCCACTGTCCCTATACACATGTTTTTGGAAGAACAATAGTGCCTCTCCATGGGTCTCTTTTATAGAAAAAGAAGAAAGGCTGCAACAATGGAACAAGCAATACATAACCTCATAGATTTACTTCTTTCCGCGAGTCAAGCAAATAACAAACACAATGCAATTAAGAGTACAGAAGTAACAGGAATACTGCATAAAACAAGTTTATATATGTGGAATTTTTCTACTCCTAGTCAACTCTAACAGAAAAAGATTACACATTTAGTTACTTAACATATAGACAGCAATCATCAGACACTAAAAGTACAAAGACTCTTCTAATAATTGGTGTTAGAACATGGCTGGCAATGCCTTTGCATTTCCTGTTGATTTACAAGAGAATAAATGTTTAGCAGAAGGAACGTGACATCCTGACATATGAGGTTCTAGAAGTTTGAAGAAAACAGACCAAGACAGATAATTACAGAATTTATAACATTGTATTGCCATTTATTTGTTAAAATTGGCTTTAAGGCCCCTCAAAGCCTCATGGGAGCTCAGCACTTTTTAAACCAACTAGTGTCATTGAATAAATTCTCCAGGAAGTTCCTAAATTTGGAGATAGATGATCCTTTAGCGCCCAGAATAAAGGGCGAATGCTGTACTTTCCCCTTCAATTGCTCCTTGGTGGATTCTTGAGATGCCTTGTTCTGTCTTTTCTGAGACACAATGTGGCTACAAAGCGTGTGTGGTTTTGGTGGTGTATTAAGACCTTGTCAGGTGTGGGGAGGAGCTGTTATAGAGAAGAGCCATGTGCATTCAAGTTTTACATATTTGTTTACTAGCAACACAGGATGAGATAAACAGAGCACACAGCAAGGAACCTAGGATTAAACAAAATAAATCTCTCTTGACTCAAATCTAATAACTTGCTCCAAAAGCTCTCATAAATTATTAGCTTCGGAATCATTCAATGTGTCTGAACCGTAACGCGTGTCACTGGTGTACTTGAAGTTCACCTGAGAAACTGCATCATCAAAATGTGCCGACAAAAACTGCCAGCAGCAATGCCACCTTGCAATCAATCACATATCTGTTTCAGAATTATAAAGTGTCTGAGAGCTATAATTTCATCTTGCTTCTGCCTGCATACCATTTAAAACTTCACAGTCTCATGCAGAAAAAAGAAAGGAGGTAAAACTGTTTGTCAGTTCCAGTTCCCCCCGTATGAAGACCTACTGTTTTCACAGTACCTTCTGGTTTTCTCGTTTTAATACGTGTTTCTGAGCCCATCTCTTTTTTGTGGACTCCGTGTGGTCTGTAGTTTATGAACACAGTAGTATAGTCAATTCTCAATTATCAGTCTGAATGGAAGCCTATGGTGGGACCGGTAATCCAAAATCATTTTATATTTGACTTTAGAATACATTATGTGAATTTTCCCTGGGAGGTTTACCTTCCTGCTAATGCTTTGCTAGAACTAATATTAAAATATATTTGTATTCCTTGAACTCATGCCAATTGACAGCAGTAGGGTGCAACAAAGAAGGGGGTGGTAGAGGAAAGTTAGACTAGAATTAAATATTCCTATGAAGAACTGCATGTGAGTTTTCCCAATGTGGGTAATTGATAGTTGGTGACATACTTGTGATTTTTTTTAAGTCCTAAAGGGAAACTATCACTTTGAAGTATCTAAATGCAGAAAACCATATTTTAAAATATTAAGTAAACGCCAGGTTTTCACGTTAGCTAAACTACTTAGGTATGAGTTAGATATTCACTTATTTTAAGAGCAAATATGAAATATTTGTACAGTGAGTTTTATAGTTTCAAATTTATTACTTTAGCATAAATGCACCTTGTCATTTTTGCTTTGATGCAATGGTAGAAAATGAACTGGTCATCGTGGTTTATGAATAGATGGTTTCTTAAGCATATTTGGCATTCTGGTATAACAGAATTAAGGTGAAAATCCAAAATGAATTTTGGTGAGCTGTACTCCAGTACAGAGGGCAGCACCTCAGGTGTCCCCCATGCCAGGCAGGCTCTCTACAGTGAGATAGAGCATCAGTTCTCTCTTTTATTTTAAGACGAAGAACAGTCTCTAAGTTACCCATGTTGACCCTGGCCTCACTGTAATTGAAGTGCGCCTTAAACTTACAATTCTCTGGTTTACTACCAGAGTGTCTGTGATTATAGAACCACACAAACACACCGGGTTTGTATTACTATTTCAAAATATTTTGTTATTCATTTACCTGTTGATCTGATTTATTTAAAGAACATATCCTGTGATAGTCATCAACATTTGACTATTGTTTGCACTGGTGTAGCTATAGAATATTAAAATACTTTCAAGCAGCTTAAGGTACAATTTGTCTATTTCTGCTGAGATCCAGGTTGAATAATTGGGATACCAGTGCCTGGTATATAATTAGCACTCATACAAAGATCTGTCAGTATACAAGGTCAGGTCAGCTGGACAGGCACATGATTGGCCCAGAGTTGGGTTGGGAAAAGTCATGTGGTGACTTAGCATTGTTAAAGTCAGGAAAGTACAGTCTAAGGAAAACCAAAAGAACTGATCATTACAAGTTGAAAAGATCGAGCTTTGGCTGAGGAATTAGCTCATTTGAAAGCTTTTCAGACAATCCCTGAAACCATTTCTTAAGATTGTTCTGTTCTTTGTCTCCTATTTCCATACCTTCTTCTTGGACTCTTCCATGCCTGTCTCTTTCCACACCAATATCACTCCCAATGTTTTCTAAGAGTCCCATATCTATCCACGAACTCTTTACTATTTCTGTCATCCATAACATCAATATTGAAATGAAAGCTAGTCAGAATGTTGCTTTATTAATAAAGACATTTTGAGACAAAACTGATGAGCAAAAATAGTATGGAGCAAATGCTTTTATGTGGCAAAGTCTAAGTAAACTTTGGAAACTTTATTTCTCTAGATATATCATTTTTGGTAGTTATTTCACTCAAACTTTAAGTGTGAGTGAGAGGTGGTTGAGACCGGAAGGGAGGAAAAATGTGAAGAAGATATTAATGTATTCTGTGGAAGGTCCTCTTTGATAAGTAAGTGGGTACAGGGGTTGCTGGCTGGTATTCTTGATGTAGTTCAATGAGGAAAGGCATTTGGTGTTTCTGAATAATGAATTAGATAAAATACTATATTGATAATCTCATCCCAACTCTAAAACACCCAGAGTTATTTGTAATTTGCCAGGAAAGAGAATATCCTTTTGGTTAGAGATCAAAGGCTAGAGACCTTAGATGTGCTTTTCAATTAATCAATTAATTTCATACTATCAGAATAAGTTATGTAAGGCCAGGAAAAACCTATTAATCTGAAATTTTCCAGGTGATATCAAAAGGAGGAATTTCTTTTTAATCCATACCATACTTGACTATATCCAATTCACCTGACATCTAGTGAATTCTAAACACACCCATTTGTCTCCATCTCTACTTTTATTTTCCTAATCATAAAAATTCGAATTATTTCTTCAGAGAAACTGCATTAGGAGTTGAGAGGCACAGTTCCTTTCTCTATCTTCGTTCTTCACACTTACCCATAGTCCATCATAAGAAGAATTCTGTCATCTATGCAAAGCCTATAGGTTCTCATCACTCCTAGCATCTATCCCAAAGTTCTCTCATGGCCTTCAGAGAGCTTTGATATAGGACTTAGTTACTAATTCTGAAGACAAATCTGTGACACTTATCTGCCCGGCCAACTTCTCTCCAAGTGTAGGAAGTAATTGGGAGACAATCATAGGCTCCTACTTCAGGGACCACTGAGCACTCTGTCAGCCATATTTAACTGTGAGTTCTTTCTGTCTTATATTGTGCTTAGTTTTCAACTTTTATTTCCTATGCAGTTACAGTTTCTAAGGTCATATCCTGCAGGTCTTTAGGAAGGTAGTTCTGATGGACACTTTGGCATGGGTTCCATAGTGCTTTCTACTCACTCCACTTTCAGAATGTCTCTGTGATTATTTCTTCACACTGTATTCCCTTCACCCCTGTGCCCTCTTTCTCCATGCTGTTCCCCTTGTAGTGATCTCCAATATTTATCATACCTATCTTGGTAGCCCGATTTCTTTACAAATCCTTACAAGGCATTTAATACACATAGAGTTGATCACAAAGATGTTTTTAAAGGAAAGTAGAAGATGAAAGATTTAAAACTTATTTCAACCATGGTTGCTCTAAGCTCAGTACTAATCATTTTGTGAAGGCAGACTAATGTTAATGTGTTCATTACAAACAAACAGAGTGGGTGACTACTTGTATTTTCATTTTAACATTTTAATCTTATACTTAATGATATTTCTATAGTTTCTTCTTTGTATTCATCTCTTCCAGGAAGTCAGGAATTATAAATTAAAACAATGGTATGCCCGTGTTTAGTTCATTTAACTATGAAGTCAGTAGATTTTGCTGGTACAAATATTCTTGTGGTACCTGTGTAGCTAGATGTCTTTTTCATACCCAAACTGTGTAGTCCCTCAAATATAGTAAAAAGTATTTCATATGTAAAAGGTAAAATGTATTTAAGGTGTTACTATTTTCCTTATTGTTATTATTTTTTTGTACTTCGAATTAAACACAGGTCCTCACACATGGTAGGCAAACTGTCTGCCCCTAAACTGTATTCCAAAGTAAATAGTTTCATATTATATATTAGTATAGTATAATATTGCTTATATAAAATGTATTTACTGGTAATTAAACTAAGAAAGGACATTATCTTGCTAACCTTGGCTAAGTTATGTTTTTGTAGTTCCATACATATAAAATATGTGTGTTGTTAGTGAAAATGGACATTTTTAGCCTTTTTTTTTTTTTAGCCTTTTTCTTTACTAGCTCTGTGACACTGGATGAATGATTTGGCTTATCGGGATGTTTCTTGAGCATTGATATGGGGAAGATAGACTCTCATTACCTCGAAGTTGTGTATGGCATTGCTGATAATGCAGTGCTGAGAATACAAAACCTGTGCATTGCCTGTTAGCAATTTCCTGTTCTCCTGATGTGCTTGAATACAATAGCCATTTGTTTGAATGATCTTTGGCTTTTGGCTTTTCACTGAGCCAGTTACTGGCTCTTTCTTCAGATGCCTAACCTCGTGAGGTTTACTGTGGCCATGTTTTCCCATGGATCAGATGCTCCCTGGTCCCTTATGTCCTGCAATGCGTATTTGACATTTGAAAGTTATAGGATTTACTTGGTGTCACTGTGTCTCACAAAGAAGTTCTCCATAGAAGTACTTGGTCCAATTCCCAGAGTAAACTATAGCAATCATAGCAATATAAAAATTTGCCTTGACCTTTAAGCCAGGAGTCAGTAAACTTGGATGTCATTTCTCTCTGTCTTATAGCCTCCTTTTCTTAATCAAAACTACTCTGTTATTATTTCCAAAATTTCCTTTTCCTTTGCCTCTTTTTGGAGGTGAGGGGGGGTAGTAAGGTTTATAGAGAACTTTGAACATGGAAAAGACAAATAAAACATATAAAGTCTTATTACATCTGGATAAATTCCCTATAAGAGTGAATCCATCCTTTATCAAGAGCCATTGGCCTAGCTGGTGTTGGTAAGTTAATGATTCTCTGATTAAGGTTTTATGATTCAATCTGTAACAGGGAGCAGGGTTCACAAGGGTCCTCTTTCCATTTCCTTATTTCATATTTCTTATTGCAAATTAATTATGCAATCTCATGAACCACTGCCCATTTTTTCATCCAGTTGGGAAAAAAGTTCATGTGCCAACCATGTGAAGATATTCTTTATTGAATAATTCCATACACTAGACCTTACTAGTAGAACAGAGTGATGGAATTTATTTCAAAGACATATTAACTACTAATGTTATAAGTTGCCCAGAGGAATCAAGTTAGTCAGTGACCTTAAGGTGTCTAGAATTAATGCAATGGCAGAAATAAACAACCTGACCATTTTCTCATAGGAAAGCTAAGTATTATTTCTAATTTATCACTTCCTTACCAAGTTGTTTATCATCTAAGTAATAGTTCAAGAAACCACAAGATAAAATAAAATGGCTTCATTTTATTGACTCTTGATTCTGAAACATAACAAACACATACATATGCACATGTTTTATGGATAACACACACACTACACTACACACACACACACACACATACACATGGCTCAAATGTATAATTTCAAAAACACAGATCTACAGTGATGATTTCATATTATACATATTTGAAATTATATATATTTCATTGCTGTAGAATGATCCTCTCTTGAAGACACTGCAGATACACCATCTTAGAGACAGTAGTCATATTTGGCACTTCAGCGGAGATAAAGGAGAAGCTTACTGAGAACTCAGGTATCATATGCAACATGACCAGATTTTATAGTAGGTGCTCATGCAAGAGCAAGAAGGAAAAAAGCCAAGCAAAGGTATCGGTGACTTTAAAAGAGCAAGAAGGGGACATGCCATGGCTAGAAGTGGAAATATATTGATTTTTAAACAGGTTGGCTACTGAGATTGTATTTAAGAGCTCACAGTATACCAGAAGCTATGCTGTGCAATGGGATTCAGTAGTAAGGAAGCGTGACCGGTTTCTGAATTGTACTTTGTGCAATATAGTTGAGAAAGGGAAATCAAGCAAATATTTATAAATGTCTAAGTCTGGAATATTATGTTGGGTGAAAATGCTTATTGTGGAAATACAGCTAAACACCAAGGCTTGCTGTTCTAGGTGCAAATATCTTCCACTCACGAAGAGCAACAGTTAGTGTCAGACGCTTTCCCACCTGTGGGTTTACTGAGAGGCTGCCAAATTCAACATCTCATCCTAAGTTCCAGCATTGGAGAAAGGGAGAAATGGCAGAGAGCATTCATGTTGGGGAATCCAGCGTTCAAGTAGGAGGCTTTTCATCGCTCTCCAGAAGAGGTTAGGTCATGTTAGAGAGAGACAATATTCTCATTTTATTGGCACAGACTTAAAGAGTAGTTGATGAGTTATTAATTATTTATTCAAACAAAATATTTATTGAAAACACACCATGTATTTCCTAGATATGTTCTAATAACTGAACTATTGAGATGAATAAAGCAAGGTGCAATGACCTCATATGTAAATTTTATTTTTAAGTATCTGTTATATGGTAGTATGTATATGTATTTGTTTGTATGTATTAATTTAGATGGACAATAAGTAC
This sequence comes from Ondatra zibethicus, assembly GCA_004026605.1. Taxonomy (NCBI): domain Eukaryota; kingdom Metazoa; phylum Chordata; class Mammalia; order Rodentia; family Cricetidae; genus Ondatra; species Ondatra zibethicus. Next base: position 107,882 of record PVIU01003794.1, on the reverse strand, counting down.
TCACACAATATGTCAAATATTAATGACCATTATAAAGAAAACCAAAGCATGATAGGATAAACTAATGTGTGCCACCCCTTAGTATAGGTGCTTTGGGGAGACTTTTTCCACTTGGTGAACTTCAAGCAGGACTGAGCAGTATAGATACTAGAGTGTCATCTTGGCTGATATAGGAATCAAAGAGTGTGCAAGGCCTGAGGCATAGACATGCTTGGTATGCAGAAGAGCCTTCAAAATTTCATTACACCTTTGGCAGGCCAGGAAGCCCTAGCAGTGAATGGCTGTGGGGGAAATACTATCTACTACTTTGTAAACTGAAGGGAGGAGTAGGACTGTCCTGGGACTATGCAAACCTGGATGAGCTCTTTATGGCTGGTTAAAACACTTATCCAGTTGTCCTTTAATGAATTTGGCCTTGAAGTCGTGCTGCACAGAATATATGGTCAAGCAGAGGAATCCACTGATGCAGAAATAGAAAGGCAAAACCAGCACTCTCATTACTGATGCATAAAGAAAGACCCCTGTCCTCTCACCCCTCAGATATATTCTCCAGGAGAACTCTGACTTAGAAGAAAGAGGGAAAAAATCAAATCAGGTTTTCTCCCCACTCCCTGCCATCTCTCTTTGGTGTGGGATCTCCTTGAGCTATAGTTTCAGGTGGTTCTGAGGCATTCAATAGGGAATATGGGGACCAGATTTAGATCCTCAGGAAGAGCACTGAGCACTCTTAATTGCTGAGTCATCCTCCAGGCCCCGTTACACCTTTTCTATAATGGATAGTATTGTGTTTTGCTTATATATACTGTATCCTCTTTCCTTTCAGGGAGGATTAGTGTGGATTACAGTACCCAAATGACTGAAAATCTATGTGTTGCCTAAGATACCATTTATAGAATGAAAAACAGGGGTTATGGACGAAGATGGAAACAGTGGAAGGCAAGAAGGAAAATTGTTGATTAGTTGTAGTAGAAGGGTCCAACAGGTGTTGCAAAATGGATGAAGGATAATCAATAGACATTCTGGAAATATTGCTAAAGAAATCTTTCTTACTATGGGATATCAGAAAGGCCTTCCAGATAAATTAAAACTTAGTCTCAGACTAAATGATAGAATGGATGTTGTCAAACAAATAGGAGAAAAAACATATTCCCAGAGCAACTGTATCATGTGCTAAGATAGAAGGGCAAATGCATCTGGGTGGGAATCTTCAGATATGCCTACATCTGCTCCCAAGTTCTCATGATGGCCTGGGAATTAAAATGCCCTAATTTAAAACATACTTAGTGTTGGGCTAGCAAGATGGCTCACGTGTTAAAGGCACTTGCTGCCAAGAATGAGGACCTGAGGTCCATGCCCAGAACTTACATACTAGAAGGAGAGAATGCACCATCTCAGTGTATCCTCCAGTGAACACACCATCAATACACCAGCTCATTGAACTCTCTTCAAAATCAGCCATGTACTGAGACACCAAAACAAGTCTCCCTGTGTTCTATCCAACCATAATGGAATAAAACTGGATATAAGCAGCAATAAAAACTGCAGAAGGCACACAGATTTATGAAAACCAAACAGCAAGCCACTGAATGGGAATTAAATCAAGGAAAAAGTTTTAAATCACTAGACTTGAATGTAAATGAATACAAAGTTTATCAAAACCTATGGGACCAAGAAAGACAATTCTCAGGAAATTTCATGGCACTAAGAGGTTAACTCACAAAATCTGAGAAATATCAAGTTAATACCATAATGATCCACATAAAGGCCTTGAAAAATCAAAACTCAACACCCCAAATCAGTAGATGGAAAGATATAACCAAATTCATAGCTGAAATAAATAAAATATAAACAACAAAAAGAAAAACAAATACATAGGAAAAATAAAATGAATTGTTGGTTATTTTTTTAAAAATAGCAATGCTGATAAACATTCAACCAAATTAAGGTCACAAATAACCCAGAGAAAAATTAATAAAATTTGAAATGAAAAGGGAGATATTAAAATAGACATTGAGAAAATTCAGAGACATGCTTTATCCCACTAAACTGGAAAATCTAAAATAAAGGAAGTAAGACCCACCAAGTTAAACAAAGGTAATTCCATAATCTAAGCAGACTAATGCCAACCAATAAGATAAAAGCAGTAATAAAAAAAACATTGTGCTAAAGTTAGCCAAGACTAGATGGATTCATCAAAGAATTGTACCAGACCTTTCTAGAAGAACTAGCACCAATATTTCTTAAATTATTCTTCAAAATAGAAAGAAGGGAAACTTCCAATTTCTTTTTATGAATGCAACATTACCACAATACCTATACCAGATAAAGACTCAACAAAAAATTATAGGCATATCTCTCTGCAACACATAGACACAATTTTTCTCAACAAAATACTTACAAACCAAATTTAAGAACACATCAGAAAGATCAACCACATGATCAAATCAGTTTCATATCACAGATGAAGGGGATACAAACAGACAATAAAAATGTAAAGTATCATTGTTTTTAGATGTTATAATTCTATATATAAAAGACCCTCAAAATAGCACCAGCACATTTCTACAGCTGATAAACACTTTCAGCAAAGTAGTGGAATATGAAATTAACACACAATAAATAGCTTACCTGTATATCATCAACAATTGTACAAAAAAATAATAAAAACAATACCATTCACAATAACCTCCAAGACAAGCTAGTAAGTTTTCTAACCATGAAACAAAAAGCTTGCCAACTTAAAACTTTAAATCACCAAAGAAAGAAGCTGAATAAAATATCAGAAGATAAAAAACTTCCATCTCCACCATTTATAGAATTAATAGTGTGAATGATCATTTTATCAAGGCAATCTATAGATTCAGTATAGCTGACATGAAAATTCAATGCAATTTTTTACAGATATTTTTTAAAAACTAAAACACATATGAAGAAACAAGATGCCCAGAATAATAAAATTGATTCCCAAAACATAAAAGAATTGCTGAATATATCACCATCCCTGATTTAAAGTATATTGTAGAGTTATAGTGTTAAAACAGCATGGTACTAGTGTAAAACCTAAGATTTTCATCAGTGAAATCAAATTGATGATTCATATATAAGCATATATTCCCAATGTTTGACAAATAGATAAAAATACAGGAAAAAGGATAAAACCAACAAATATTATTTATCTAATTTAATAGGAAGTTGTAAAAGAATGAAACTGAATCTTTATCTCTTGTGCTAAACAAAACTCAACTCAAAATTGGTCAAGGAACTCAATGTAAAACCTAATACCCTAAATCTTTTAAAGGAAAACTTAGGCCATATGCATAGGAAAGGGTTCCTGACCTATGGTAGCATGGATATTAAAACCAATAATCGATAAATGAGACCTCATAATACTAAAAAGCTTCTGCCTGACAAAGGACACCATTATCTGAGTGAGGAGGAAGCCCACAGAATGGGAAAAGATTTTTATCAGTACTCTGACAGGAGATTAGTGTCTGTAATACACAAAGAGTAACAACAAGAACAACAAACCAAAACTAAGGGTCAAGAAAACAAACAATTTTATTATAAAACTGAGCAGAAAGAGGAAATATAAATGGTTGAGAAGTTCAATACTAAATGGTAAGTCCTGAAAACACAGATATAAGTAACATTGTACAGACTGAGCAGGTTATACTTAGGAGATTGTGTGTGTGTGTGTGTGTGTGTGTGTGTGTGTGTGTGTGTGAGAGAGAGAGAGAGAGAGAGAGAGAGAGAGTATATAAAACAACAATCAATGAAAACTGTGGCCACAAACTTGAAAAAAACCAAAGAGGGATTTCTTTGATGGTTTGGAGGGAACAAGAGGAAGGAGAAATTATTTAATTATATTATAATCTCAGAAACAAAAGAAATAATTCTCAAAAAGAGAAAAAAATTAATGTTCAACACTCTTACTCATCAGGGTAGTTAAAACAACATTGATATTCCATCTTATACTTGGCAGAATGACTAATAGAAAAAACACAAATAGCAACATTTTCTGGCACGGATGTGAAGAAAGGGAAACACTTTTGAAGCTATACCACTTCCTTGGCATATATCCCCAAAATAGATAAAATATTCTATTTTATCACAGAAATATTTTTATCCATAATCTTTGATGTTCTAGTCACAATCACCAAGAAAATGAAATAGCCTAGATGTCCATCAAGTGATAAAAAAAAACAATGAAAATGTGGTCCATTTACACAGTGGAATATTACTCATCTTTAAAGAAAGATGAAGTTTGCAGGCAAATAGATGTAACTGGAAAACATCATATTATGTGCATTGATACAGGCTCAGAAAGACAAATATCACATATTGTTTCTCATATGTAGATGCTTGCTTTGATCTTTAGATGTGTATGTTTAAGCTGAAATATCCACAGAAGTCACAAAAGTAATAACGGACCACGGGAATATTTCAAGTATATACAGTGTAGGTATGTTGAAAGAAAATAGGAAATAATAGAGCAAGAAGGACTGAGTGGAATGGAAGATGGGGGATGAGATTAGAAGAGAGAGTGTGAGGAGGATAACTAACATTAAATGCCTTTGAAAAGCCAATATGGAGACAAGTTGTATAGAAGATTCCATCTGTATATATGGAATTGCCCAGTAACAGTGACACAACACCTCAACTAGCCATTATGGGCTACCCAACAAAAAGCTCAGTGCCAAGTATGAGTTGCCTTCTCTGGAGCTGTTGATCAACGGGTTTCTACAGAATCCCTCACATTTCAGACTACTGCCTATGTTCTTGGTTATCTCCAGAACTTGATGCTAGGACTCTATTGCTGAAGACACCACACACTTGAGTCATAAAATAGGGAGCAATCAAGTTAATACTGAATAGTAGCTTCATCACTGCTAGTTAGCTTTCATAGTAATGGAAGGTGATATCCACACTGCCAAGGAAGAAAAGTAGTCACCAGTCTTATTCAGCTATGAAATATTTGCATGAGCTAGATCAATAACTGCTCTGGCAAGTTTCATGGGAATAACCATACACTTGGATTGGTTTTAAGGTCTGCTCTACATAAAGTAGTAATTCCTGGCACCCTTAACAGGGCCAAGGACCTGTTGTAAGATATATCATAGACTGTGGGGTGAGCCTACTGTGAATGATCTACTTGTCGCACTAACTCCCAGTGACTTATCATTATACCTATAAAGTAGTGCATCTCTCATTCCTCGTCAGACAAGTTTCTTTTTGTAATAGATGGTAATTAGCATAGAGACCTGCAACTGGTCACCATGCAGAGGACAAGTTCCCAAATATTCAAGGGACATCAGAGAAGAGGAGGGTGAAGAGATTTGCAGAACCATAGGCAGTGGAAAACAACTGCAAAACAACCTTCCAGGCTCAACAGGGGAGTTGCACATGTAAATTCACAGAGGTTGTGACAGCCTGCTGAAGACTGAATAACAAGGTCTTCATCAAGCCAGACAAAATGCCAGCACAGAAAAAGGTGATGGTCCAGAATTCCCAAACCTAACTGAGATTAATAACAATAGATTCTATTGCCACTGCAATCTACGCTTCTTTTTTGCAGCACTTAACATTGTAATTATTAGGATAATGTCTTCCTTCCTCTTTAAAGTTAAAGCCCCATAAACAAAGAAACCAAGTTATACTGTTTGTTTCATTCCCAAAGTTTTTGACATAGGTTGGGGTTGGTGGGTGCTCAGTAATTTACTACATTTTACATCCACTGGGTAAACTTTTGATTAAAAACAATATATTGCGGGGAAATTAATTTCAACCACCAGAAGAAATATTATAGTAGAAAGAGCAGGGGTCCAACAACCATCAGAAATGAACCCCAAGGCGCTCAGAACTATGTCTCTAAGCATCTGGAATTTCATTATGCAATCATTGAGAGTCTTTCTATTTCCTTCCTTCTTTTTCCTAGCCTTCAAGCTAGTTCTGATGACTACCTCATCCAAAAAGCAAAACACAACCACATATCACTTAAATATTCAAGTGACGGAAAATGAACATTTACATTGAATTTAATGAATATAATGCTAATATTCATTTCTATTCAAGAGGCCTGAGATTTCCAGAAAGTTCTTGGCAATGACATCATATCAAGAGCTGAACAACTGGAGCTGACATATACACAACAGTGGGGGCTAGAGAGATGGTTGCATGGGTAAGGGTGTTATATGCAGGTGTGAAGGCGTGCAGTCAGATCACCAGAACACCGGTGAAGCTCTGTGTTGTCGTAAATGTTTGACATCCCAGCTTTCCTATATCGAGATGGGAGACAGAAAAAGGAGAATGCTTGAAAACTCATGGGCCATCTCGCTCGCCGTATGCAGCCATGAACAACAAGGGAAACTGTCTCAAAGAAAGTGAGAGGACTGACACCTGACATTGTACTAAAAAATACACAGCAGCATGCAGGCACCTGTGCTTAAACACAAATGTGCACACATACAAACACACACATCTATATCATACACACATATTATACACAGACATGTATATAAAATACTAGCAAAGGCCACATTCTTTTTTGTGAAATACAGAACAGCTCTTCATATAAGGTTTGTTATGAAGAGAAGAGAATGGTAGCAAATTCCTAAAAAAAGTTCTGAGAGGAACATACATACCCATATGTGTGTACAAGGTCATGCAAAGAATGTGACATTGGAAACTGAAGTATTTTTGTCTGAGTCACCGCCTACTAAAGATAAACTCCATTTTCAGGGCTAGATTTGTTTTGAGAATTCAGATTTTGCACAATTTTAAAAGGGTGAGTGATCTAGTTTGTCATGCATAGAGTGTCCCCTTAAAACTTTTTAAGAGATGCTTGGATTTATAAAATACTAGAATTGGCAGTGACTGGGCAAAAGAGTCTCTGATATGAAAGCAAGATCTACCTTAGGGCCAGCTTGGCTTATTGGGTTGGTTATGAATCACCTGTGGAATGCAGTTAACGTCAATGAGAACTTTGCCCTGTAGTTTCACTCTGTGTAGTAAGTGTCAGCCCACCTCCCCCATTCACTTCCTAAGATCATTACTGGAAATAAGTTCCCTTGTAAAAATTAATCTATTGGTGCAACATAATACAAAATTTTAATTATGCATTCATCTTATTTATTACCCTATATGTAGGGCTTTTAAGTATCTAACTGTCCTGATTTCAGAATACATGTCTTTATGAACAGCGAGAAAGAAATAATACTTTAATATGCCTTTTCTCTGACATTTAAAAAGCCCTCTTTTAAAAAATACAAAACAAAATACTATTTTCATTTGGAGCATAAATTAAGATGCAGTTTTACATAGTTACTATTCTAGTTTACTCAGAAAAGTGAAGAGTGTTTGTGGGTACAAAATACTTCTTGATGTGCCCCCAAAATGCTTCACGATCTGCCCATTTTCTGCTGTTTGCTTTGTTTCTGTTGAATTTTTAACTGACTTTAGTCTTTACATGAGGCCGTGTATGAAGTTTATATTTTAGAGACAGAACATCTACCCCTGTAAGGCTAACCTCCTCTAAGAATTCAGTCAAATTCTATTTAATCTCATAAATACTTGTCGAACCCATATTGTCCATATCACTGGGCCTCCTGAATTCTGAAGTCAAATAGCCATCTCCTAAGTGTTTGTCCAGGCCAGAAATGCGGCAAAATGATCAGAGATTGGCTTGGTGAAAATGGAACACCTGGGTCCTCACATCAGTATATTATGTCCTAAGACAAGCACGATAAAGTTATCTGTGTATCTTGTATAAGGAAGAGATTAGAAGACTCTGACATTAATGACAATTATCTTTCAGCATGATAGTATTTACTTTGGTCAGAGGGTTAAAAATCTTGTATTTTTCTTTTTCTTTTCTGTTTTGTTTTCTGAAAGGATTTATTTATGTCATAGTAGTTACATCATCCACTTCTTTTTTCCTTGAGTTTTCTATTTGAAGTTAATCCTTATTACTGTGGAGGGAAGGAGCATGATATTAGCTGAGCGACTCTCCCTTCTGCTGTGTGTTAACAGGGCCCCTGCTGTTTCCAGAGAGCAGTTCAGCCAGCTTCTTTTCTTGTGCAGATCAAAACATAAACCACACGTGACCCTTTGTCCTTGTCCGAGATGACTCTCACTAGTTTCGAGAACCTGTTTAGACACTTTAGAAAGTGTACTATCATGGCTGAACAGGTGGCTGAGGCATTAAGAGCCTTTGCTGGTCATTCTGAGAACAAATGATCTGTTCCTAGCACCCACTTTTGGGAGCACACTATTTATGATCATTTTGTCAGAACCTCCAACACTGCTCATTTGTAAAACATTCTTTAATACTTCTTATACATGAAACATCCAGGAAAGCATGCTTTGTTTATTTTAGTCAGTTGGGGTCTCATTTTAAATAGAACAATAGTTGAGGGTGGGGCCCCATAGAATCAGGAGGCCTAAGGGGAGTAGCCTCTAGAACATGATAGGGGCAGTGCTTGCCCATGAGCCTAATTTTATGTTTATTGCTATAAAATTATAGGCATCCATTAATGTATTTTCCCACTTACAGAAAGAAAACTGATAGAATAATCAAGTCATAGAAAGAGAGAGGTGAAGAAGGAGAGAGAATTGGAAAGAAAGTGTATTGTGAGAATCTCTAAGGACAATGAAGGACAATTTACTATTAAGCTATAATCAGGTCTTCCTGTTAGCTATCCAATTTCTCATAATGCTTTTGTCATAACATCCCACTTACAAATGGAGAGAATATCCAGGATTGGTACCTTGACCTCCACGGAAGTCTCAGAACGGTGTTAAAAAGAAGCCCATGAGCTAAGAGCAAAGGATCAAGCAGACATTCAACACGAGTCACCCAGATGGGCAGCTCTATGAAGCCTTGCAAGAATGACAATGGGTTCAAACCTGTTCCTGTGTGGATAAACTTTGAAAGGTCCCAGTCTCTCCTAGGTCCTAGGGTCAAGCAAGTAAAATGAGATGAAATTAAGGGCCAAAGGAAAAACAAAGGCTCATGCTTACATCCAAGTGTGGATTTGACAAGGTCAAAGCAGACAGAGTTAGCAAAGAATATGTTTTAGATCCCAGGATACCTTATCACGGACTTGCTGGCTCTTTTGAAAATGATGGATTCTTTCCTCTTGCAATTTGGATTATTTTAAAACCATAAAGCAAAGTAATCAAATTCTCCAATGTTTCTTTTTCTTCGGAGGTTGAAAGAATCATTCTGTTCAACCAGGGAAATTGGCCAGTAATTTAAATTTCAAATTATTCCAGAGGACAATTCCAACAGAACATTCCATGCTTGGATATTATTAAGTTTGATAGAGTGATGATACTGTTGTGTATTTGAGCTCCTAAGCTCAACCCAAAATTGGGATTTAAGCATATACGCTTTTTTCTTATGGAAAAGCTGAATTCAGGGATTCTAAAAGTCATGCCTTCCCTAGGCACTCTCATATTACATAACTTGGCTAAGGTCTACCATGGACTATTCTTTTGGAGTGGAAAAAAGATCATCAGCCCAGATACAGGCCAGCATTCTTTTCCTAGCTATAGCACTCAGTACTACATTATCCATAGGACCATATGGGGAGTAGCACTCTGCTTCTCTTAGCTCTTCCCGAGGACACTAATCCAACCATTCCTACTAATGTGGAGAAGAGATATGTTAGGTCATAGCCCTGGGCATTCATCTCCTTTGAGCAAGGGGTTCAGTATTAAGTAATCTAGTTGGCCACAGTTTCATTCTAAAACATCTACAGAATAGAAACATTCAAGCCAGAATAAAAAAAGTAAATACATACAGGAATCAGGAAGTGCTCTGACAATGGGTCAAGGGTTGGAATTTCTTGACATTAATATTACACAAATCAGTAGGAACATTACATAATATAGGTTACCAAGTAAACCCTGGTCATTAGTCACAGCTCAGTTATGTGGCACTTCAATCCTATTAAAAGTCAGTGGTGCCTGTGCTGGAGAAGTTTTTCTTTTTGTCCTCTTTACTTCTAACGTCTTAATATGCAGTACAATGTCAACAACCTGTATCAGACTTTGAGTTAATGTTTGCATCATAGGCAAGCCCTTTCTGGTAATCACTTGATTTGGAGGAAACGCAATCTTAGTTCCAGATGTGTCTTTGTGAAGCTGAAAGGTTGACAAGCCAAAAGGATGACTTCTAAGCCTCCACGGCTTTCTAGGTCTTCTAGTAGATGGTCCCAACAGATGGACTGGTTGAAAGGAACACTGCTAAACTTCCTTTTTCTCCCACTTGTTTCCCAACTACTCTTTACCCCCTACCTAGTAAACCAACCTTCAAGCAGTGAAAACAAAACAGAATGATTTAATGGCTCCTGTTCTGTTTCATTATTTATACCCTTCTCATGTACCATACTAACCAAGGGATGCTCTTTGATGATTATATCTCCAAAGAACATTACTGTGATCACGGGATGTGCTGGGGAACCATAGATAATTAATCAGTCAAACTGAGAGATATGGATAAAAATAACTTGTGTATTTTGAAAAATAAATTTAATGCATAAATCCTGCTAGGAACTGATTAACCAAATAGACCCCTAAACTCATAGCTAAGCAGTTCACTATACTAAAGCTGATTGCACACCTATGCCTTAAATCCAAAAAGGAATACACGCGTGTCTAGTTTGTGTCTACGCTAGTTACACATTTTATCTTAATTCCAAGAGCACATAGATTTGAGAAAGAGTTTTTCCAGACATAGTACTTTTTGTTATCCTAGCAAATATATTAAGAAATGAACTACCAATTTATTCAAGATAGTTTTTTACTTGTATTATAACAAAACATTTCCAAACCTATCTTCAAAGTGGAAGTGAGCAATTCTATATTTCTATGTCCACAAAACCATGGAAATCACTACAACTGTTCTTCCCCCCACATAGTTACAGGTTAATGGTTATAAAGAAAAATTTGCATGATGTTAAGAACATTATTGTAGCATGCATTCTAAAGGAACCAGTGACCTTTGTCTTCTACAGAAGTGCACTGTGGAGAATTCTTGGAGCTTAATGGAGAGGAAAAAGGAAGAGAGAATTGAATGGCCTTTTGTTTCTGGGGGTGAAAAAAGGAAAGAAAGAAAAGGAGAACCAACAAAGGCTTGTTTCCCTTCCCCTTTGTTAAATGAAAGCTCTTCCGAGCTGATTGAGCTCTTCCATGCTACTGTTTGAGTTCTGTGGCATGGTGTTCTGCGTGGCTTTGCTCTGAGGACACCAAAGGAAGCTGCTACTTTTGAAGGCTAAAACTACTTTGCAGTGCAGAGGGGACCTGTCGAAAGATTTCTGATCCTTGGGAGAGAACACCACACTCTCTTCTCTACTGAAACTTGCTTTAAGGAAACAAATTTGGATACTAGCTTATCAATTTGCCTTGGAGTGGTCAGGACAAGGATATTTGGGAATAGATTTATCAAAACTAGAATTAAAAAAGAAAAGGCACACCTGTTTTCTGAGTATGCAGGCTTAATTGCCTTGTGTCTAGTCTTCTCTCACGTAACTATATCTAAAAATATATAGATAGATATGAATAGAGAACTAGAGAGATATAAATGCAAAGATAGATTGATGATAGCATGATCAATAGTAGATAGATAGATAGATAGATAGATAGATAGATAGATAGATAGATAGATGATACTATTTGTGGGTGTTCCTCTCACTTTATTGTTCTTCTTGTCCTTGAAGAGTTCTTTAGAAACTACTGCAATTCCTATGTCTGCCCATTCCTTAAGTCTACACAGAAGCATGGATCCCTTAACTTGTGACCTATCTCTCCAAACTCACTGGTTTATTTTAGTTTAACGCTCCCAGAAACACGGGTCCTTTTACATTGCTCTTGTAATGGAAAGCACATTGCAACAGTTAGTCTATTTATTGCTATACCTCATAGAAGACAAATGGAAAAAATGGTTATAAATTTTCTTGGTGCCTTTTTTTGGGGAAGATTAGCTCAGCTAATCAGAGTACCACAGAGACATTTTCGTAAGATTATTCTAATCATGTAAGAACATTTTAAAATCCTAAAAAAAGATAGTCAAACAATTGTACTCATTGGGTATGTGTACAGGCTTTAAAGAATGCTGCTCAGATTTCTTAAGACCTTAGCGTTGATACTAAAGCATGTTAGTTTTGACACTGTAATAGTTTAAGTATGAGGCTGCATTCTCTCTGTATATAAAAGCCAGCTTTTTAAGTTACTTCCGTGGACTCAGGTTGGGTAGACCGTGTCATACATGCTTGGTAGTACTGACATCAATGGAGAAGGACTGTAAGTGGAGCAGTCAGCATCTGAGGAAATGATAATATAGCTCTCAGTTTACAGTAAGAGACTGGTTTAGTCATTGGGACAGTCTGATTTGAAACAGCTCCAAAGTTGAAGCTTATGGCTGGGTCCAACAAACACGTATGTCTCCTCACTGAATTTCAATTTCATGTGCCAAGCTAGTCTCTTTCCTTTCCTGGAGCAAATATTGCTAAATAAAATACGAAATTTCTGCATAAAATATGTCATTCACTTTTTATTATATTAAAGTAGCTTCATGTTTTACTTTTATCTTTACAGACAAACTATTTCAAGTAATATAACTGCAGGATATTTTAAATACCACACATCACTTAACAAAACTTATATATTTAACAAGAACTAAAAACAACTAATGGCATTCTAAAGAGTAGGCTTTTTTTGCCAGAGAAAAATTTATAAAGAGTAAGAGGTCAACATCTGGAAGAAAGAAGCTGCTGTGTTTCTCTGGGATGCATGGATGCAATTGGCATGTGTATTACAGGACTCTATTCAAAGGCTGTAGAATGTACTTAAGAAACAGAGCCGAGGTTCAGACCTGAAGAGCTCTGTCTTGCTTTGGCCAAAAGCTGCCCAAACTGAAACTTTTGTAAGTATTCAGAGAAAGTGTCGTGATATCACCTTTCTGCTAAAGAGAACTATGTTTCTGAGTGTTTGGGAGTTCTAGAGAGACATATGCCCATCACAGAAACACATGTAGCAAGCCTTTTGGGATTCTCCTTCATCCTACATGCTAATGAAGATTAAAGTGTAAGAAAGTGCAGACATCAGTTGAACTGATAATTAATGATGATTGATGATTTACTTTTAATTTATGCCACATGATTATATTCAGGTAGAACATGCAGATGCTTAAAACGTCTGGGGCTGTGATATTGTTTGGTGTCCAAGAGGCACTGACAAAAGTACAATAAAGAACACATTGGGAAAAAGAAGAACACATTGGAGCCCAATATTATTTATAGAGTAATTTCCATCAGGTGAATATTGCAAGAGAAAATCTCAACTATTTAAAATAATAAACCTTATCTTCTTGGAACCATGTTTATCTTGTTTTTTTTTTTTTTTTTATTTCCTGAATGCCTTTGCTTCTATCCTGGGTGAAAAACTATTTAAGCATTTAAGCAATTTCTCTTTTTGTTTTCTTACAAAATCCATATGGGATTTGTTTTGTTTTGTGCTGTACTTATGCATACTAGTTTGTGTCGTCTTATTAAAATTGCTTCTCACATCCTTCTAATTCTCATAAGAAAGAAAACACACAAACCACATACACGTGCACATGTACACACACACACACACACACACACACACACACACACACACTGAAACACCCCGACAGTGGCAATGATGCTATGGTGACAGCAGTATGTAGACAGAAATATCCCAAACATCAGGCCATAAATCCAGCAGAAGGAAACACATCAGCATTTCCTTCTGCCAGCGCAGCAGAGCTGTGGGCTGCGCAGGTTGTTGCTGTATTGTGCAGAAGTGGTCTGTCAGTACCACATCAAATGATAAGACTGTAACAAGTGGTAAATTTAAGGCCTTTATGAGTCCTCAGAGTTTATCTCTCTACGGATGGCAAAGCTTGAAAAGAGTACAGGATTTGGGGCTTTACCATCCCACTGTAGAAAAACTTAATGCTTCATTTGCTGACCCAGAACTTCGACTGCATGTGAGGAACCAGGCAGCCTCCTGGGTCCCAGTGCCAGAAGGGCATTTACTGCCACAATTATTGGGGAGTAAGACAGAAATTGTGACCTGAGCAATTCTAAAGCGTCCATGTACCAAATGGGTCACGTGGGCAGGTTCTGCATTTGGCTCCCGGAGTCCTTTACTAAACCTCCCCTCAGAGGTTAGATTCAACAGCCTTTGCTTATTGAGGTATTTCAATTTAGGGGGCTTTTATGGCTCTCAGGCAGAGACATAGAGAAGTCAACAACTAACATTTCTCCACATAGCCAAAAAAAATACCAATGTATTACTTTTAAAACAATGATGTTTAATTTCTACAATTGTAAGATGATTACAATGAACCCTGAGGTAGAAAACATAGCAATGAGCTGTGAACACCACATTATTAAATATCACCATCATAGTCTTTGAGCTGTTTATCTGCTCTAATGTAGAGACTGTATCAAAGAACTTTATGATGTTTTAAAATTAATATGCATGTCTAACTTTTATATAAATAGGGCATGAACATACAACATTTGACTTTTGATAGAAGATAAACAAAAGGGTATAAAAGTGGCCAATTTTATGTAAAGCTGTTCTGTACTAATTATGAGGAAAGTTATTAAGACCTCTGTAATTTTTTCATTAAGGAAATAATAAACATACATTTTAAAATCTTCATTTGTAAGTTACATCCAGCAGCTTGAGATACATGTTAAAGTCATATCATCTCTGCTTCATTCTCTCTCTCTCTCTCTCTCTCTCTCTCTCTCTCTCTCTCTCTCTCTCTCTTTTGCTCTCATTGCTTCTCTCGCATTCTGGATCCTGCTGGTACAATAAGTTTTCACAGTGAGGAGGTAGTTTACCACTGGATGTGCTTGCCCGACTGCAGATTCCCAGCTCCAATAGCTGGCGCCTGCAACTCTCCTTCATCAAATCTAGCAAATATTTGCTCTCCTTCTGTATCAATCCCCCACTCACTCTGCAGTTTTGAGGCTTAACACAAACATTAATTTTATTAATCATCTTTCCCAATGTTGCATCTTCAGGAATTGCTCAACGTGTTTAAACAGAACACTGTTACTTTTATGCTATGGGCAATTAGGACCCGGGCACTTTGTTACACAGCTGGCAGCCTGGATGGTAGAGGATCGTTCCGACTGTGTGGCTGCAGCCACAGAGTTCTGTAATTCACGGACACAGAGAAATCCATTTATCAGCAGGGACTAGATGTGGCTAGCAAATAAGTCACATAAACCCTTTAACATGCTAAAAAGCAAGATTCACCTATACTTACAGAATGGCATTAAACAAAGTATTTATAACAGTTTGTCAAACTCTAGGTCTAATTACATCTTAAAAGATTTTTTAAAAGCCCGGTGCTGACAGTCTACATATCCTTTAGTGAGGAATATCCAGTCTAAAATTTTACCACAAAAGCTAATGACCCTATTAACTCCAATTTGTTTACTCACCAGTCTGGAACAGACTCTTCCACAGGTACCTCTTTGATGTTCAAAATTAAGCTTCCTAGAGGCTTGCGAAATTAAATGCTAAAGGAGGTCAATTATACAACAGTTGCCTTAAAGACATGGATCGCCACTCCCATGTTGCTTTAAATTGACTAATTTTTTCCCTTGATGAACAGATGAACACAAATACAACACGATTACTACTCAACACATGTTAAATTTGCTTGGATGTGAGGGAAAGCTTTGAATGTGTGCACCTGACCGTGTGGGGAAGGGCTTAATTAATACCTGGCATGTTTTTCAAGGCTTGTTCCTTAGGTAAAATCTGAAATGTACACCCAAACTGAGACAAATCAAAGAGAAAGGGCATGTTTGATAATACCAGAGAATTATTCTGTTATCACTTGTGAAGTCTCATATGGGAGAAATTGTTCTACATAGGATAGTGCATGTGAATCATTTGGGCTCTCCCTGCGGTTCAGACATCAGCACTATTATGAAATAGTTGTGAAGTGGAAAAAGCATTCTGGTTATTGGAAAATAAATGAACAAACCAATTGTAATACAACTGGAATGTGCTAGGGGAATAGACCCTACAACAGAGGTGTGTGTGCATAGAGATCTTTTTGTTAATATCCTGTGTCCTGCAGCTGATCTACAGTAATAATGAGGAGCAAAAGCATTTTACAGAGGTGGTACATTGCTCTGCAGAGGCAGAGCTAAGTTTTATACTCGCTTTTCATTAGTGACAAAAAAATGTGTGTGTGTTTGTGTGTGTCTGTACATGTGCATGCACACACACATGCAGAGGATAGAGGAGATTTTCTTGTGTCTTGATCCTATCTCTCCACCTTATCTTTTCCGTTTCTTTATGTGTACATATCCATGTGTCAGTGTCTATGTCTGTGATTGTGTCTGTCACTAGACCCTTTTCAGCTAGACTTGTAAATGGATATGGCTGCTTAATATGCAAGAGCCAAACTTGACTGCTTTGAAAAAGCAGTATGAACTCATGACCACTGAACTATCTCTAATTCCGCCATGTTATTTTTGGAGACAAGGTCTCTCACTGAACCTGAAGCTTGTTGTTTCTGCTAGAGTGACTGGCCAGTGAGATCTCAGAATCTACCCAGTCCTTTCCCCCAACCAATGCCATGGTTACAGGCACACAGAGACACACTGGTCTTTATGTGGATACTAGTGGTCCTAATCCAAGGCTTCAGGCTTGTACAACAAGAGCCATATACCCTGAATCAGCTCACTAGCTCCTTTGTGTGAGTTTTAATGATTACCAATTCAGGAACAGGAATTGCACATGTATTTTAGGGGCTGGAGATTCCACAAGATAATGGAACTGCTCATAAATCAAGAAAATAGGTCACAGGGTTGGAGAGGTGGCTCAGTGGTTAAGAGTAGTGACTGTGCTTTGAAAGGACTTGGGTTCGGTTTCCAGATCCCACTTGGCAGTTTCCATTAGTCTGTAGCTCCAGTCCCAGAGTGTTTGACACAAGGTCTTCTTCTGTGCTCTGTGGGAATCAGGCATGCATTTGGTGCACAGTCAGACATGCACAACATCCAAACACATTAAATCTTTTAAAGTTATTTTTTTAAAGAAAATGGGCTGCCAGATTAAATGTCCTAATCAGTGCTCCTAGGCCAAGTTCATTCTTCCCTCTAATTCTTACTGACCCCATAAAGATATTTGTGTTCCTCATTGTCCACCTTCCATTGTTCCATCCATGGTTGGGTACCAAGAATATAATTGGATCTTTTTGACCACTGAATAGACTGCACGTTACTGCCAGAGGCCAAGCAGCGTGTTTGAGGGTGCTTTACAATGAGTAAATGGACATAGCCCTGCTAATTGGGCAGCTGTTAGCCTTAGGCTTTTGACAGTGGAAAACACGTCAAAGCAGAGACTCATATTCACCCAAGTGCTGACAAAGGAGTTCAGTTCCAAACTGTATATCTGTGCCATCTCTTCTGAAGGCCAGGGAACACTTCAGAAGAAGGGGCTGAAAGATTGTAAGAGCTAAAGGATGTGGATGAAGTAAAATGCTGCCTTCTGGATACAAATAACCATTTCAATCATGAGCACAGCACCTGTGGTCAACTGGATGAGATCTGAACAAAACAGCTGCTTCTTCAGTCATGGCACTTCTCCTTCACAAGACGTTGGTACGAATGTAACTGATATCTCAAGTCGTGACCATGTGACCCCAAACAACTCCTTCATGCTGTCCCTGCCCGTCACTTTTGTGTCCCTTCTTCACCAACGTAGTCTAGACTCACTGTCACTGGTCAAGGTTTTCATGGGTCAACTCTGTGATACACTACACCACATACCTCTTAGGTAAAGGCATGGAATTCTATTATTTTGCTTATTATCAGTCAAAAGAGAAATTGAGATACTTGGGTTTATTATCATATTTATTATCTATCTTCTGGCATGACCTTAGCATTTCTTTCGTTTTAGAAAACAGAGTATTTTAAAGTATATACTTCAGAAACTGATATATGTATTATACATTAATTTTTATCTAGACTAGATAAGTCCTTTAAAAATCTCCAGTGATACTGTTATTCCTAGCAAATAAACAGGAATACTTAACATCCTCTTATATTTAAATTTTTGTTGAAAAATGCCTTTTATCATTGGTTTCTTTGATTGTTCATTTTCTAATTTGTTTCTCTAACTGGACTTTTAGTGACATCTTTGCTGCATTGTTTTCTACTTTCCTGACTAGTGAGGATAATGGCAGGACATATGTTATCATGTATTCACGGTCAAAAGGCACGTTCTTTATTTTGATGATTTATTGATACATTCTAACTTGAGTCTTTAAAATATAAAAATACAAAACTAAGTCATAACTTAAATAAATAAGGTATACAAATAGGAGGAAAGCTACTTGGGAATAAGAAGCAGAGTAGAAATGGGAGGGGATGAGAGAGGTACAGAGGCATGTGGTCACAATGCTTACAAGTAAGAACTCTCAAACAGAATGGAACTAACTAAATATAAGTGTATGGGAAATCACTATTGGTTGAAAGTAGGAATTCTGGAGTTGGGATTGAGAGACAAGAATCTCTACTCTGTCTCTTAGATTTGGTACTTGTTTCTTTTTAATCTATGAAATAGAACAAGTAGTAATAAATATCACCTTGAAAATTTAATGAAGTAATATACATACAATGCTTAGATTGTCACATGGATTTCCATGAAAGGTCACTATGCATTAATATGTATTATCACTCTGATGAGTGGGCCTAAGCAAATAGCTATTCAGTTTGTGATCTTGTTTCCATGTAGAATTGGTTTGGTGTCTGCTTTGATTGCAGGTAACACAGACCTGAATCTATTTGGATACCGAGGCAAAATGAAAAGCATAACTATTGTTTCTGTTCTTATAATTGTGATTATATTTTTGCATTAATTTATTTTAAAAACAGTAAAATATTCATATTGGTATGTCTTCTTTCTGTGATTACCTCTTAAATAAGGAGAGGGGAGCTGTGCACACAAATCCATGCCAAGCCATGGATTCATTGGCTTAAATAAGGAGAGGGGAGCTGTGCACACAATCCCGTGCCAAGCCATGGATTCATTGGCAATTGTTAGCTGCTGGGACTAGAAATGATATATTTTTTTTTCCTAGGAGATAGCCCTTGTAAGTAAACCACACTTAGATGAAAGATCATATATCCAAGATAGGACACAGACTTGTATGTGGGGGGAAGGTGGAGAGGATCGGGGAAGATTTGGTGGAGGAGTGTGTGTATAACTCTCAGACAACTAATTTCAGAAGAGAAGGAAGTGGTCCAAATGTCCTTTGCTGTACAGAAGCTTTTCAGTTTCATGAGGTTCCATTTATTAATGGTTCATCTTTGTGTCTGTGCTAACAGTGTTCTGTTAAGAAAGTTTTTCCTGTGCCAGTGAATTCAAGGCTATTCCCAACTTTCTCTTCTATCAGATTCAGCCTATCTGGTTTTATGTTGAGGTCTTTGATCCATTAGGAGTTGAGGTTTGTGCAGGGGGTAGGTATGAATATTTTTGGATTCTTCTACATGCAGTTTTCCAGTTTGACCAGAACAATTTGTTGAAGATGCTGTATTTTCCAATGCATATTTCTGGTTTCTGAACTAAAATCAATTGTCCATAAGATGTGGATTTATGTCTAGGTCTTCAACTTGATTCTATTGATAGATAATATCTGTTTTATACCAGTTCCATGCTGTCTTTATTACTATAGCTCTGCAGTACAACTTGCAATCAGGGATGGTGATACTCCAACAGTTATTTTATTGTTCAGTATTGTTTTAGTTATCCTGGGTGTTATGTGTTTCCAAATGAAGTTAAAAAAATCTATAAAGAGTTGTTTTGGAATTTTGATGGGGATTGCATTGAATCTGTAGATTGCGTTTGGTTAAGATGGTCATTTTTACTATATTATTCCTATCAATACATGAGCATAGAAGATTTTCCATCTCTTAATTTCTTTTTTCAGTGACTTGAAGATTTTAATCATACAAGTCTTTCACTTGCTTGGTTATACTTACTCCTAGATATTTTATGTTATTTGAGGCTCTTGTGAAAGTTGCTTTTTCGTGATTTCTTTCTAAGTATTTATTATTTGTATATAGAAGAGTTATTAATTTTTGCTACTTAATTTTTTATCCGGCTACTTTTCTGAAAGAGTTAATCAGCTTTTGGAGTTCCCTGGTTGAATTTTTGGGTCACTTATGTATACTGTCATATCAACTGCAAGTAAAGATACTTTGACTTCTTCCCTTCTTATTTGTATTCATTCTCTTGATATCCTTAAGTTGTGTTATTGTTCTAGCTAAGACTTCAATTCTATATTGAATAGGTATGGAAAGAGTTGACAGTCTTGTATTATTTCTGATTTTGGTAGAAATGCTTTCAGTTTTTCTCCATTTATGTTAATATTGGATGTGGGCTTGCTGTAAATTACCTTTATTATGTTGAGATATCTCCCTTCTAAGGTAGTGTCTGTAAAACTTTTATCATAAATGGATATTGAATTTGGTCAAAGGCTTTTTCTGCATCTAATGAGATGATCACGTGGTTTCTGTCTTTCACTCTGTTTATATGGTGGGTTACATTTACTGGTTTATGTATGTTGAATCAACCCTTCATCTCTGGGATGAGGCTTACTTACAAGCTTTCAGCCAATGGCTTAACAGAATATAGCCAGGCTGAAAAAAAAATATATATATATATATTTTCACACACACACACACACACACAAACAGAGGGAGAGATAAAGAGAGTGATAAAGACAGAGAGAGAGAGAGAGAGGGCAGACTCAGCGAGATGCCATGTAGCCTCCAGAGGGGAAAGATGCGAACTACCAGCTACAATGTTGCTGATAGGCCATGAGTTTCAGGGTAAAATATAAAATAATAGAAATGGGTTAATTTAAGATGTAAGGTCTTGCTAGGAATATGCTAGAGACATTGACCAAGCAGTGTTGTAAACAATACAGTTTTCTGAGTGAATATTTCTGGTCTGGACAGCCAGGACCAAATGAGCAGCCTCCGACTACAGATCATAAGGGAAATTCATCTGCAATTCTTTCTCTGTTAGGCATTTAGGTGGTTTTGTTATGGAAAAAGATTTTTTTTTTTTTACCAAAAATACATCTGATACAGGACTAATATCCAAAATACATAGAGAACTCATAAAACTAGATATCAAGAAAACAAATAACCCAATTAAAAATTGTATCCCGATTGAAATAGAAAATTCTCAAAGGATGAAACTCAAATAATAGAAAAACACTTAAGGAAATGTTCAACACTTCAGTCATAATGGTAATGTAAATCAAAACTATTTGCAGTTTTATCTTATACCCATTAGAATGGCTAAGACCAATGAAACAAGTGACACCTCAAGCTGAGGCAAATATGGAGGAAGGGGAACACACATTTATTGCTGCTGGGAGGGCAAACTTGTACAGCCACTATGGAAAACAGTGCTCAGTTCCTCAGGAAGATGGAAATTATTCTACCTCAAGATACAACTATACCACTCTTGGCTATATACCCAAAAGATACTTCATCCTCCTAAAGAGACAGTTGCTCAATCATGCTCATTGCCAAGGAATTAAACATAGATGAGATGTCTCTTAACAGATAAAAGGATAAAGAAAATGTGGCACATTGACCCAATGGAGTATTACTTCACCATTAAAAAAGAAACAAAATTATGAAACTCACAGGTAAGTGTATGGAACTAGAAAAGCATCATCCTAGGTGGGGTAACCAAGATCCAGGTAGACAAATGAAGGCGTAAGTCATAAAACAATCCCGCACCAGTATGAAATTGTAATTAATAAAATGGTTATTTATTTAAAGCGAAAACACTTACAGATCACCGTCCCAGACAACAGCCCTCTGCGCAATCAGGAATGAAGCCTAACAGCCGGAGACTGGAAGCAAGAGAGCGCGAGCACACAGCTGCCGCTGCTTTTTTAAAACTAAAGACACCACGCCCCAGTGGGCTGGTATCTTAAAGGCTAATGTCTGAAGGAGCAGAAGTAGCTCCCGCAGCAGACAAATATGGTATGTACTCACTTATTTGTGAATATTAGTCACAAATTCAAGTCAAATACAAACAAGTTAGAGTCCATAGAGTCACAGAGGCTAGGTATAGAGTAGGGGACTAGAGGATGACAGGTAGATCTCTCTTGGAAAGGAAACTAAAATAGATAACTATTGATGGGTGGGGGAACTGGAACAGGAGGGTTAAGTGGTGGAAAAGAAGACAAGAGGGGAGACAAAGGAGAGACAGCTAAAATTACAGATCATTTGAGGGGTTAATATGGAAACCTAATACAGTAGAAGCTTCCTAAAATATATATGTATATGAAGGTGATCTAAATGAAATCTCCAAATAACAGTGAAGACAAAACTCCAACTGGCCATCTCTTGTCACCAAATGAAGCTTCAAGTAATGGAAATGGGTTACATCTTTTAGAGTTTTTGGCCAAAATGACCATGGGAACCCCAAACAAATATAAGCATGGGAATCCTCCAAACAACCTAGACAGTTGCCAAGAGTTTAGGTAGCTCCCCACAAACTGAGGGTGAGGCTGTTGCTGAAGATAACAACTGCATAGCTCATTGGGAGAGGTTAATCTAGTACCTACATAGAGCGTTTCCCCATACATGGTACATCTTTGGTAAAGGATGTACTCTGCACACTACCAAAAAAGAAAATGTGTACATCAGTTCAGCCACAAATCCTTGGATAGATAACGGTGTCCTGCCTGCAGGAAATGCTAGTGCAATAGTGACACAAAGCTTGTGGGAGTAATCAATCAATAACTGAGTTGACTTAAGGTCAACTTCAAGAGATGGAACCCATATCCAACATTGCTTGTGTAACCAAGAACCTGATACTAGATAGCCCAGGGACCTAGGATAAAATCAATATGATTGTCCCAAATACAAAGAAAATAATTTATAAATAAAACAACTCTGAGATTCCATCTTACACCTGTAAGAATGGCCAAGATCAAAAATACTGATGATGACTTATGTTGAAGAGGTTGTGGGGAAAAGGGAACACTCCTGCATTAATGGTGGTTATGCAAGCTGGTACAACCCCTTTGGATGTCAGTGTGGTGATTTCTCTGAAAATTAGGAAACAATCTTCCTCAAGACCCAGTAATACCACTTTTGGGTATATATCCAAAGGATGCTCTATCGTGCCATAAGAGCATGTGCTCAACTATGTTCATAGCAGCTTTGTTTGTCATAGCCAGAACTTGGAAACAACCTAAATGCCCCTCGACTGAAGAATGGATAAGGAAAATGTGGTACATTTACACAATGGAGTACTACACAGCAGAAAAAAATAACGACATCTTGAATTTTGCAGGAAAATGGATAGAGCTAGAAAACATTATTTTGAGTGAAGTAACCCAGACACAGAAAGACAATTATCACATGTACTCATTCATGGGTGTTTTTTAAACATAAAGCAAAGAAAACCAGCCTACAATCCACAATCCCAGAGAACTTAGACAACAATGAGGACACTAAGAGAGACTTACATAGATCTAATCCACATGGGAAGTAGAAAAAGAGAAGGATCTCCTGAGCAAATTGAGAACATGGGGACCTTGGGGGAGGGTAGAAGGAGAGAGGGGAGAGGCAGGGAGGGGAGCAGAGAAAAATGGAGAGCTCAATAAAAATCAATAAAAAATAATGTATAAATAAATTGACTGCAAATTACATGCTGCTTTACATAGATCAGTGCCTTGCTCAGCCATCATCAGAGAAGCATCTTCATGCAGCAGTTGGGAGCAAAACATTTTTCAGAGTGAGACTTTGTAACACTCAGCTACAAATAGAATGCCTTCATTAGAACCCTCACCTTGTGGCTCGGGGTACCCATGCAAAGAGGAGACAGAAAGAATGCAAGAGCCAAAAGAGATAGATAACACCAAGAAAAAAAGTCCTCTAAATTAACAGGATGGATGCACATATGAACAGACAGAGACTTACAGCATTTGAAGGACATGAACAGATTGGGGCCATAGAGCTGAAAAGAGAAGTGGACACATGTCCCCATCCTTAACCCAGAAGCCATCCCCAATTAATAAGCACTTGCAAATGAAAATTTAGTTTCTTCCAAAGGAGTCTCACTGGGGAAACAAACTACTCTTAAAGGTAGGTTGTATGCCAACTCTAGATGGTGAACAGAAAATGAACTCAGCAACATCTTTGGAGATCCCTTGTTTCATGATGTCATATCAAATCTTTTAAATTAATTTTATTTTTATCTATTTATAATTTTTTCTTTCCTCTTTTGACCCCAAAGGTCCTTTGTGTGTATATTTTGGCTTCCATTTTAGTGCTTTTATGGGGTTACTGAGTGTGTGAATGAACAAGTTTCTATTTCTCGTGCATTTTCTTGGACTCCTTTTCTTCTGTTTGGTTCTTTGTTTTGTTCAGTTCTGATGTGTCATTTTTTGTTTTATTTTATTATTTATCCCTTAAAGCCCATTTTTCCTAATTAGAGACAGAAAGGGGATAATCCAGATGGTAGGGGAGGTGAGGAAGAACTGGGAGGAGCAGAGGGAGAATAAACCACAATTGGGATATATTATGTCAAAAAGTTTCTATTTTAAATAAAAGGTAGAAATGAATAAATGGATAACATTTATTTAATTCATCTATGTAATATTTGGATATTATTAGCTAATGGTAATGTTAATTTTAGAATGAAATCATTTATCATTCTTTTGTTCACATTGTTTTCATTCTGTATATATTACACTGTATTGATCAATATCATTACCCTTTCAAGGAAATTTTTAATAAAGTTCAGACAAATAAGCAGATTCAAAAAGAAAAAGGAAAGAAAGGAATTGCAAATCTGACATTCTCGTGGTGAACACAGCAGTGCCGTGTAATGAGTTTCCTTAATACTGAGAGTCAATAGCTGTTTTGCAAAAACCTCACCTGGGCTGAGTTTTGGAAGTGTTTTCAGTGTTCCTCGTTTGCAAAATCAGATTACTTATTTCAGATTAAAACCCAGAGACCAACTACTCATGATGAGTTGGCAACATCCGTGCTGGTATATTTATGTTATTTATTTATATCATATTTTCAATACTTTGTGTAAATCTCCTAGTTGACAAGGAAAATTATTTTCTAATAAAATATTTTTGCACCAGTTTTGTTTTAAAGGAGAATGTAAAAAAGAAGAAACATCACATTATCCCATGAAGATATATAATTATGGTTTATGCATTAGTTAAAAATAAATTTCAAGTGAATTTAGACATAATGAAACATGTTTCAGGATGGGCTGTGGACTGGTCCCTTACTGAGAGCTTGTGTTGGGCTTGGAGGTGGTTGTATTTAAGAAACATTTAGGCAATGTACTTCCTAGGGAATGGCCACAGGGATAAGAAAGTTAGAAATAGAATTCAATGCTCTGAAAGTCCAGTCAAAGAGAGGCAGGAGCAATAAAATGAGCAAAGAGGTCAATACCATGATGGATACACCCACTGACAGGGCTTACCTGAGCCAGTGGGAGCTCACTGATTCCAGACCAATAGCAAGGAAACAGGCATAGGACCAAACTAGATCCTCTGAATGTGGGTGACAGTTGTTTGGCTGGTACAGTCCGTGGGGACACTGGCAGTGGGGCCAGGATTTATTCTTATTGCTTGAACTGGCTTTTTGGAGCCCATGCATTCTCTTTGGAGGTCTACTTTGCTCAGCCTAGATATAGGGGGAGGGCCTTCGTCCTGCCACAAAAGAATGTGCTAGACTTTGTTGACTCCTCATGGGAAGCCTTACCCTCTCTGAGGAGTGGATGGGGGGAAAGTGAAGGGAGCAGGAGGAGGGGAGGGAGTGGGAACTGATATTGGAATGTAAAATGATAAAAGATTGTTTTAAAATATAAATTAATTAATTCAAAAAATAAATTACTAAACAAATAAAATTAAAGAAAAAGAATTCAAGGCAAGGAGTACATCTTGTTGAAACCTGGCTGTTTCCATATGAAGACTTATCTCTTCTCTTTGTGCTCAGTTTTTGGTTTAGTGTGAAGATAGAGAACTGGGGTTGTCATAACTTTTATTAGACTAGTTATTTTCAAAGAAACACTCTCCTGTTTGCTCCTCTTTATGGTCTTGACTAATGCAAACCTATTAGAACATTTTCTTTCATTGTATTGACATGTTTCATTGTCATAGGTCATCCAATGGAATTCCATTTCCTATTATTTGAGGTCTGTAGAGTTTGATGTTTACATATGCATGTACATGAAGTGAGCAAATCAGTGCAATAAGCACATACAACTTTCAAACATTTATCTTTTCTTACTTTCTGCTGAGTATTTAAGTAGCATTAATGGAGAAACTGAGGCAAGCTCTGAGGGAAACCAGTTAATTCGATTAGAATACGCTAGCTCAGTTGTAACTGCCCTGCTCCTCGAGAATAAAACATATAAGCTACATAAATTTATATTTACAAAAATTACATGACTTAAATAGCATATAGGACACTTGTGTTTTCTCTGTATGTGAATATTCATATACTTCAATAAAAAAAAACAAACCAGGCAAGGCCAGCTGTCCTTATATAAGAGCTGAGCAGTTTAATGCACTTCAGAACCAAGGCTAAATGACTCAAAATACTATAAATAATGTCCTGCTATGTTTTAACCAAATGTCTATGGCAGTGGTTTTCAGCCCTTCAAATGCTGTGATCCTTTAATACAATTCCTCAAGTTGTGGTGACTCCCAACCTTAAAATTATTTTTGCTGGTTCTTCATAACTGCAAATTTAATAGCTATGAATCATAATGTAAATATTTCCAGGGATAGAGGTCTGTCAAGTGGGTCGCGGTGCCCAGGTTGAGAATCTCTTGTCTAGAGTATAAGCTGTTTGTAGCCATGGCCCTCTTTAAAGTAGTTAAGTTAGTTTCATGCACATGAAGGTAAATATTGTTTCATAAGAGAGATTTAATGTGCCGGGTGGTGAGGGTGCACGCCTTTAATCCCTGCACTCAGGAGGTAGAGGCTGGCGGATCTCTGTGAGTTTCAGGCCAGACTGGTCTACAAAGTGAGTTCCAGGACAGGCACCCAAGCTATGCAGAGAAACCCTGTCTTGAAAAATGAGAGAGGCAGAGAGAGAGAGAGAGAGAGAGAGAGCTTTAATGCATTCTAGTCCACTTACTATTTGTTGCCTCCCATTTCTGCTTCCTCCCAAACAATTACAGTCTCAATAAGAAAGCATCAACACTTAATTAGTATCTTTATACAGCTGCTCCTTAATAAATCAAGATGATAAATATATGTCTAATACACATTCTGGGCTATTTCTACTCTAAATGAGTCTAGACTTGTGTACCTGATGCATTGTATAGGAACCGGAGGGCAAATTAGCACTGTGATGGAAAAGTAAGACGTACTTCACTATTTATTATTTATGTTTGGTTGTTTCCTAGAGAAACACTTTTAAGTACCATAGAAAAGCTGGTTCATAGACTCTGCTGCAGAAAATTTCTCTGAAGTACAGGAGGCTGGGAGATAAATGGGAAAGTGGGTGGGTTAAAATTAGAAGTTTGTAAGCCTTGAGCCTTTCAAAAAAGAAGATGTGAACTTTTATATTTTTATGTGAAGAAGGAAACCATGGGCCAAGCACTATATAGTAAAAAGGACTGAGTTATAGTAATTTATAAATATGTACTTGAGGGAATGAAGATGTAGCCACTCCACACCTTTTATCACTCTTGCACAGAAGGAAGCAAAACGAAGGGAAGGGTCTTCTGTTTCTACTGGAGGCAACTACAGCCCACTGCATTGTGCTCTGGGACCCAGGCGAAAAGAACCAAGGGCAAGTTCAAGGGAACAGGGCAGACTATTTTGGAAGAAAAAAATAGATGTGATAACAGTGCAGAATAAAGAGTGCAACAGAGAGACAGGCAAAGAGAGAGAGGTGGGGGAGGGAGAGGGAGAGAGAGAAGGAAGGAGGAAGTGAGTGGGACGGGTGCTGACATCCCGGTGGAGGAACAGAGCAGGGCCACCACTGAAATAAGGAACTTGGGCGGCCAGAGAGACTGTGCTCATGAATAATGTGGACAGTAGAGGCAGAGGTGGAGTGCATATAATCATTTTAAGTGCCTTGAACTTATTCAGTCCTTAGGTGATTTATTTGTTTATTTGTTGCTCCTGAATATATATATCAAGAACCGACTTTAAGGACAGAAGAATTATTTTGGATGTGGGTATGTGTATATGTGTGTGTGTGTGTGTGTGTGTGTGTGTGTGGTTGTATACACACATACACATTCATATATAAAACATACACATACGTATATGTATTCATACATCATATATCAACATACATACATACATGTTGTCTTAGGGTTTTCTACTGCTGTGAGGAGAAACTTGAGCATGGCAACTGTTAGAAATAAAACTTTTCATCAAGAAAGCTCGCTTACAGTTTCAGAGGCTCATTCCATTATGATCAGGAATGGGAGCCACAGTGGTCTGCTGCAGGCAGACATGGTGCTGGAGCGGAGAGTGCTACATCTTGCAGGCAACAAGAAGTCGACTGACCGTCACACTAAGGGAAGCTTGAGTGAAAGACACCTGAAAGTCGGCCTCCACAGTCACACACTTTCAACAAATGGTGTGGCCCAGATTAAAGGTGTGCCCTCAAGCTTCAAGGTCTAGATTAAAGGCATGTGTCATCCAGCCTCCTCCAACAAGGCTACACCTCCTAATAGTGCTACTCCCTATGAGCTTATGGGGGCCAAATACAAACTACCACACATGTGCGTATCTCTATCTATCTATCTATCTATCTATCTATCTATCTATCTATCTATCTATCTATCTATCTATCTTCACATTCATATATAAATATGTGGGAATTGGCACTGGATTCTGAAACTTTAAGGCCCACCCCTCGTTAACAGACTTCCTCCAGTAAGGCTTAACTTCCCGAAGAGTTTACAACTTCCCAAATCTGTACCACAAGCGAGGGATCAAGTGTTCAAACATATAAGCCTTTGGGGAACCTGTCACATTCAAGTCTAAGTTGGGTGGATGGCTTCAGTGAAGGCTTTAAAACCTGGGCGCGATACTTGCTGTCCACCACAACAAAACTTTGCGATCCACTCACTCTTAATAATTAACACAGAGCTCTGTAATATTGGGATGCCAGCTGACTTTACCTCTGTCTCGTGTGAATTGCTATGCCTCTATAGGATGCATATTCCCAGGCATTTCTGACCATTGAGCTGCCCCAAAGGCTTTTTTGCTTCTAGCCTGCAGCCTTCCTACACAAGTGGCAAGTGTCAGTTCTTCTGAGAACGTCAGGGCCCCCCTTTTCTGTTGGTCTCTCTGGCAAGTACACCAATAAGTAAATCATATGCACAAACAGTTTCACAATAGTCAGAATCAAGCCACCAGGTGAAGGTACAGGCAATGTCAGGAGATGAGAAAGACAGATTTCTGTTTCTAAAGGAGATTTTGGCCAAGGGTGGTAGAGAAGTCCTAGAAATGGCGGGCAGGAGGGAGACTGAGGCAGGAAGAACTAGAGTGCATGCCAGCCAGGTCTACATGGTGAAACATGTCTCAAAACATCACAAGTAAATAAACAGGCGAAGAGGTAAGTAAATAAACAAACAAGTAAAAGAGATTGTTAACCTATGGAGGGTCTGTAGGAAAAAAAATGTGGCAATGCACACTTGCTATACCTGTACAGTGTGCTCCTACCTTTCTGCTCATTTAGGCTCTTCAATAAGAGCATAGGGACATAAAACTCTCTGAGACCCCAGATTTTACTAGGACATTGTAGGCAAATTTTTTCATCTGGAAAAATGGAGACACTAAAGCATCTATCCATGGCTGGTATTGTATGGGCTTGAAATTGAGCCAGTTTTCAGTGTAACTTGTTTTATTATATTGACGCAATAATTGATTTGCTCATGATGTAAGGTATTTACTGTCACAGGCCTAATGTGCCTAGGAACAGTTCCTCACCAGAGGTAATGCATGATCCTTTGATGTAGGGTGGGGAGGTCTTCCACAGTGCACTCTTTATTCAGCCTATTTTTAAACATTTATTCATAATCCTCAAACATTGTAACCTCAATTCCCCCCAGGATCCATGGAAAATTGGCTCAGGGACTCCAGCAGATGTCAAAACTTGTGGATGCTCAAGTTCCTTGATTAGTGGTATCATAGTTTCACAGAGCTACATATCATTCTGAACACTCTCAGACATCTCTAGATGACCCATGGTACCTAATTCAAAGTGATGCTGCTCAAACAACCTTTGTACTGTATTGTTTAGTGACAAACAAGATTCTATAGACGTTCAGTATAGTATATTATTTTTTGGATATTTTCCACCTAAGTTCAATTCAGTGCAGAGGAAGAGAGAGAGAAAGAGAAATAAAGAAAGAGAGAGAAAGAGGAACAAAGAGAGAGAGAGAGATAGGAGAGAGAACTTATAGTTCAGAGGGCCTTCTCTTTACCATTTCGTCACACCTCTCTGAAAGCAAGCATGTATTGCTTAGCATGCATTGTTTAGCATGCATGCAGACTTTCTCACGCAGAGCGACCTGAAAGTTGACTCAAAAGCATTCCATTACAGATTTCAGCTCAGGATACGTCTTCTACACAGATTGCCAATCTAAGTACAAGATAATGAAGATAATTTAGGATGCATCGACTCAGTTTCAAAATAGCAGTGTCCAGTAAAACAAAACAGGGGCTTTAGGAATTCCCTCAGGGATTTTAGCTTTCCCAAAACAAACTAAACATACCTGATCTTCAAGGCACAAGCTATTCCTTCATACCTATTACAGTACACTTTCTAGAAGACTCTTTCTTTCTCTCTTCTCACATGCATTTTTTGTGGATGTTTTATTTTGCATGCGCGGGAGACACTTGCTCACCACAGTGTATGATGGATGTTTGTCTCTCTTGAAAGCTGGAGACGGACCTCAGGCTCAAGCTTGGTGGGAAGCGCCCTTTACTGAACCATTTCCTTGGCAATTTTCTCCTTCTTAAATACTGCTTAGTAACCAAACCCAAAGAAGTCCTCAGTAGTTGCCCTTTGCCACTCAGCTTCCTGTCCTAGACTGCCTAGATTCTCCCTCTCTCTTTCTTCTTTGGCATTCTATTTTTAAATGTCTTAACAGATTAAATAATTTAAGTTCACTTATCTTTGATACGTTTTATTCATTTACGAATGTGTTGTTATGAATCTACTATAACAAAACACTTTATTCTTCTGGCGATTCTAAGGCAGATAGACCAAAGGGTTATGGGTGCTCCACAGGGAGCAAGGAAATCACCCAAGACTAAATGCTTTTGATCTCAGACTAATTTTCCTACTTACTCAAAATGACCTGATTTATTTCTATGTATGAGTGTTCTGTCTGCATCTATTTCTGTGCACCACATGCATCCAGAGCCTATGGAGGGTATAGGATTCCCTGTAACTGGAGTTACACACAGTTGTGAGCCTCCTTATGGGTGCTGGGAGCTGAACTTGGGTCCTCTGGAACAGCAGAATGTGCTTTTGGCGGCTGAGGCTTCTCTCCATTCCCTACACTAACTTTTAAAGGAAGCAGACAATTTGAAAAGATTTTTTTGTTGTCAAAGTTCACAGCCACTAACTGTGACCTGTTTCTTCGTTGTCTCTTGAGCGCTGAGACACTACCATGCCTCCCCCTGCACTCCGTGTCAAAGGCGGTGTATACACACCCATGTGATACATTTGTGCCACCATTGAACTCACTGAAGAACTGGTGCTCTGCTCTACGGAGTGAAATGGAATGTTGATGCACATAAAGCTTGAAGGGAGGAAAGTGAGTATTTAATTAATGGTTCTATTGGCATACGTTCTCTGGCATTCTGTTTTCGTTTTATTTTACTATCTAACTGTGATGCTCTCCTCCACCGAAAGAAATTACAGAGTTAGGAAAGTGCCCATGTCTCCTTTCACACTTCTGATTTTAGGAGAGACCTCAGTCTGAACTTCGTATATGCTGTGCAATGAGCTGTACAGCTCCATCCCCTCTTAGCTACCTTGTGTCAGCTTTCTCCAGTTATCCTGGACCTTGGGCACCTCTATGCAGCCTCTTCTTTTCCATGCTTTGCCTTTACCATGAATGACATCATTTCAGTAGGGGCTGTAGAACCCCGCAGCTGGGGAGTTTGGCTTTGTCTATGCTGATACTTCATTGTTACTTAACTAAGGCTACCAGCTGTGTGCCAACCACCTACAGAAAAGTCACCCACCCCTCTATTGAAATCTGTGAGCAGCGGTGGTCATTCTCTAGACCCAGAGGCTGAAAAGCACCTTTGTGACAAGGAACAACTGTCATTGGAAGAGTCATTACAAAGAAACTCCTCGCCCATACATTAGATTTGTTTCATTATTTTAGGAGATGCAAGATACACTCCCTTCATATAGTCCACCCTCCAAAGAAGTTAAATCGTTATGTCCATTGACTTAACAATTTATTCACCAAACTACTTCACTGGGCAGGCTTGACTTCTAGAAAAGAGAATTAAGTAGAGATTTCAGGTTTTGGATTCTCCAAAATAATTGTTCACGCTACACCTTCCCTTAAAGTATATAAGTGCCATATTCCAGGTAGAACTTCTTTTCTCTCATACCTTTTGGTTAACTACTTAATTTTTTAAAATCATGTAAACAAATTTGTCATTCTTTTCTAAGAGAGACCACAGATGAATAGATGAGTGGGTTGCAGAAGGAAGGGTAAATGCCTGCATTCATGGCTTGTTTTTGTTAGCCTTCCGCTTTTTATTTTTTAATCTTGGCCCAAAAAAAGAAAAAAAAAGGGTGTTTGAAATAAGCCCCATCGTCACTCTTGATGTCAGAAGTGCTTTGGATTCACTGAAAGGAACAGATTAAGAGCGAGCCATGAGAGAGCAAGTCAGAATTTGACCTCTCTAACATCACCAGGGTAACTTGAAAATAGACCAAACTGTGTTCACCATGGCAAAAGTGGGGCAAAATAAAGGGCTGGGCCATATTTGGTATTTTTAGCTTTTACCCACATGACAATTAACAATTTAATGCAATTTTCAATGTCACCCTTTCTACCTTGTGGCCGGCACTTGTTCTAAATTGTATACCCAAAGTCAGCCCTTTGTGCAAACCATCAGCAACGTCGTAAACAGTGGAGTAAACAACTAAGAAGTTAAATAAATAATTCATTTCTTTCTCTAGCATCCTCCCTACGGTCAGCCTTAAAATACTGCTTGTAAGGCATAATACCCACTTCAATCACATCAGCTGCTGATCATTAATTGCTTCAGAAAAAGACAATATTTTCTCCATCCTCTTTGGAGTTCCAGCGTGAATGGCGAAGCGAAAGAGAGTGAAACTGAGTGAAACATGAAAAGCTTGATTTGTTAGGACTCCTGCTGTGTGCAAAGAGATCAAAGCTCAGAGGGAGGCTGTAGAACAGCCGAATGCACAGCGCTGAAACATGGCCTGTGGCAGCTGCTCTGGGCACTGGCTCACAACCCAGGTGTACCTCCAATTCCACTCTGCCAGCGGAATCTTGGGAGCCGGTTACCTCTCCTCTTCCTTCATTATTTCTACGGCAGTCACGGAGGAGATGCTGGCTCCATCCATCACAATGCACAAATTCACAGTGCGCAGATTCAGCACAGGCCTAATTAAAGCTTTTCCTTTCATTTGTGGAGATAATTAGACTTTCATCTCACCAGGAAGCTTCAGAAAGATCTATTTCTTTCTTCAATAAAAGCTACATCAAACAAAAGCAGATTTTAATCGCCTTTTCTTTGGGGCACGAGTCAATAATGAAAGATGTCATGGGTAACAAAAAATTGTGTGTGGAAAAAAAGAGGCGAGAAAACGCCTAAGCAATGTTCTTTAATTAACATCATGTTTGCAAACACCATTAATTTCTCTCATTAAAATGATTTTTATCTGCAACTGATTGTTGATAAAACAATCGATTTGGGCGTCTCATCTGTTTCACCGCTATGCAAGAACCCATCTGCTGTGCTGTAAAGCAGTCATCACGCAGGCTGTTAAGCAACATGTGAGAACAATAAAAAATGCATGCGTGTGTGTCAGGGATTTGTGAGGTTGACTGCAGGGCAAGGGCCACCTTTCCACAGGACATGTATAAAAAATGACTTGGTGTCAAACGAAAGGACAAAATGTCAGAAAGATCAGAAGTGCATAAGTAAAAACGTAAATTAATATGTGCAAGCAGAAAAAGGCTCCATCTGTGTTTAGGAATCATTTTGTAAACAGATTCCAAAAAGGAAGGCAGGGAATTTAGATGCATTGAACAGTGTGTGATTGGCTGTCGTGATGTAATTTTAGATGATACACTGTGACTTGTCTTGTTTAAGACACTCGAAGGTTTTCAAAAGGAAAATTCTCTTAAATGTTATGTTGAGAAGTGGAAGTGTGGCTTCTGGGTTTTTCTGCTCCCAACTTTAGCCTTGTGAAGATAAACATGCCCGGGGATGCGGAATCAGCTGCAGGATCCAGACTCAACTGTGGGATCAAGTTTTTATGGGAAATTAGCAGAGGCTCCGGGATCGGGGATGGATAAGGGAACATATCTGGGTACAGGGAGGAAGAATTTATACAAATTCACATCAAAGAAGAGAATTTAGCATTTGGAAGGGACATATAGCATAATATTGTCCAAGTCCAGTCATCTCTTCTATGAGCTACGAAATCGTGCCTGCTACTACTCTCTGTGGAGTTCAAGTAACTGCAACCAAGGCTGCACTGATGGGCAAGCAATGAGTGCTAAGGTTCTAAGAGTGAGCCACACCTTTCTTCAGTCAGGTCCGGATTCTTTCTTACTGACTTCTGCTCTGAGGTGGCAATTCTGTAGCTCTGAGAGCGAGTGAAAGTTGGGGCTTCCCTTTGGTGGACGTCAGTCCCGGGAAGCTGGTCTGGGTAGACCTGGCCCTCTAACTTCTTGATGATAAATACCCCGTCCTGCTGGCACTCTTCAGATGGTCAGTTTTCCTTTTGTCCCACTTTTTTTTCTCCCATGATTCTTACTCTTTGCCTCCAAATTTATTCCAGGGTGTCAGTTTACCAATTAAGTTATTGTAGACAGAAATGAAGAGTCTACCCAAGACATGAAAAGAATATGGCCCATGGCACAAGTCATTGAGTAAAATGTCGAAGATGTAAAAATGTAATTTTGTTGTCTAGGAAATAATTATATCTAACATGAATTTTAGTGAGAGGGTCTTCTAATGTAGCCCTGGATGTCCTAGGATTTGCATTGTATACCAAACAAGCCAGAAACTCACAGAAATCTTCCAATGACTGCCTTCTGAGTTCTGGGGTTCAAATTGCCATCACGCTCAGTGAGAGTGATTTTTTATTTAAAAAAAAAAGTTCTAACCAAAGAAATCCTTAAATATTATGACCAGAAGAGAGTTTAGAATTCTCAGGAAGAGTATTTCCCTCCTCTGGTGTTGTCAATAATTTAATATTCATCAGTTCTTTACTTTTGTTAACTATCCTGACTCTTGAATTCCTGTATTCTGGATGCTATACAGCTAGCAGAATCTTACCTTCATAGAAAATACTCCAACAGTTAAAATGATAAAAAAAAATCCTCACTCATTCAACAATAATTTGTTCCCATGACTGGAAATATTTGTTCAATTTAATAAATATGTAGCGTACAAATAAAAAGCATAACTGGAGTGTCTCATAAATTTAAGTAGATGAGTGAAGATACATACCCATTTGCCACTTTTAGGATATAGGAGTATGTATGTATGCTTGGCAGACAGTTTCACAATACCTGACATTTAAAAGCAAATATAGATACATAGCAAAATCAAATTTGAAATTTGGTAGAGTTTCCTAATTGAATTCCTCAACTTTAAAAATCGTTTGGTTTTAGATTATTAAATATAGAGAGTCTTCTTTTTTAACATTTTTTTCTCAGTAAGATAAAAATAGGCACCTTTCTCGCAGAGCCTCTCTCGTTAGATGCTGTAGAAAGTTCAGTCGAAATCAGCACAGAGATTGCGTTTCATTGTTATTTGCTGAACAGACAATATTGCGGTGGGGTACCACCACAACTAACTTTATCTTTCCAGGTTTAAACCTATGGAAAATAACAGCTTTTTGTAAATATAAATAAATAAATAAATAAAGTGTTTCAAATAGAAATTAAGCTCTACCCTTGTGCAATTGAAGGAGCTGGGAACACTATTATTTACTGTTGGATGCTGAAGTCTCAACTTAAAAGAAAAAAAAGCCAATCTTTTCAATTATCTACTCAGGAAGCAAGGCCACACCTGCTGCCTGATAAAGCTCCCAGCATTTGAACAATTTCTTCCTGTTGGAAGAGCAAACAGGGCCATTTCCAAGGAGAGTGCTGTCCATTAGCCCACAGATGAGAAGGGCTGAAAGTGGTGCTCGTGTTCCCCAGAGATGGGGCTCCGCGCAGCACACCTGATATTGAGCCCAGCAAATTGGTGTCTCGAGGTCATTGCAGAAATCAGATTATGTGCATGACAACACAAGGCACCACTGCTGTGCCATCTGCCTGGCCCACACCTGGCACATTTAACCCCAAATGCTTTTTGCCCCCCGGAGTCAAGAATCAGTGTGTTGTCTTGAGCCGGGGTTTCAGGCTGTATCAGACAAAGATCAATTGCATGTCATCACTTGGGCTAGCAGGGCTAAGTAAACAAATTTATGATTTTATTAGGGATTAATATGACTTAGGAAAGCATACAGCTGCTTAGTACTGTAGTATACATTAGGGATCAGCTTGATTTCTTAACTACATGAGACAGTTTCTCAAAATACAATAATATTAACAGCACCTAAGTAAAAATGGCTAGACATGTAAACATGTAAGGAGATTTCTTTTCCTTTTTTCTCTCTTGGAGAAGAATTGACAATTCGTGTTCCAAGTAAATGCCTGTAACAAAATCATTTAATTGAGGCTTTCCTGCAAAGGCTTATCTAACCACTAGTACAAGTAGAATTAGCGTGTGTTCTAGATCTTGAGGTCATATAGGAAAGAGGAAGGGTAAGGGTGAAATAAAAACTGATGGAGAGAGAGAAAGAGAAAATGGGAAAGGAGTTCAAGTGGGGGACAACAGTATGTCTGTTCCTTGCTTTCTTAGGAAAGCAATCCAAACCGGCAGGATCGCCCACTTTTCGAAACACTTGACCCTTCAGTTCACAAGCAAGGGACTGCTATCATGAGCTGTGTCAAAGAGGGGGGACAAAGGGAGAACAGAGCCTGCACAAGAGACAAGCGAGGCTGTGAACTACAGCTTCTTCAGAGGTGCAGCCCACATTCTGAGCAACTAGTGAGTGGTTGGGGGGGGTCTTCTGAAAGGCTGTCATTTCTAAATCCAGCCTGACTTTTAATCAGGATCCAATCTCATTGCACTGGACAGTAAGCACCACAAAGACACACAGCGAAGGGACCTGGTTAACCGTCTCCAGCCTCCTGCCTGTGCATAAACCAGGTTGACCTGAAGGCTGGGGACTGTTTTGTCACTAACCCCTTGGATTTAACAGCAGAGAAGGTGGAAGTGCTGCTGGCATTTAGACAAGAAAAGGAGATAAGCAGTCTTCTCCAGGGCTTTGAGACATCCCCAGCCAAGAAGCACTGTTGCTGAAGAACACAGTGTTGCTTTGATAGGGGCAGCTGCTGTGTTGGGTTGAGAGCTGGTGCTCCCTGCAAGGAAGGGATGGACAGGATTTAAGAATTGAAATCAGAGCTGAGACACCCCGGAATGAGAGAAATTTCTGTCCCCACTTCTCTGGAAAGATCCTCGGGCAGATGCTGACTTGATATTGAGAAAGCTTTCTTTTTCCCCCTATAAGCAAGTCGATAAGATAAAACCCCAAGGTCAGGGTTCTCCATCAGTGGCTTGACAGAAATCTTTTCTGCTTTGGGTCTGAAGAGTTCCACGGAGGAAGGTGAGCGCTTACACATGCTTACCCCACAATCCACATTGAAGACAGTATGGATCCTTTGTATTCTTCCCAAACTTTCTGAGTGTGTATGGTGTGAGGCTGTATGCCACTGTGTGTGTGAGCATGCAGAGGCTGCAGGGAAACCTCTTGAGTCTTCTATAGATTCCCACCTTAGTTTTTGAAAGAAGTTGTTTCACTGAACCTGGATCTTAGGGATTTGGTAACACTAGATCTCTAGTAAGTCCCAGGACCACAGCGCTTCCATGTTCAGCTTGGATGTTATGCTGTTTATCCAAACTCAGGTTTCTCATGTGTGAGAAAATAATTTTTGGTCTGTGCTATACCATTCCCCCCCCTCTCAACTCTTTCAAGCCTCTTTCTGAGAGAATATTTGGTCACTAGATTTTGCAATGCCCCAGTAAAACTTAAGGTAGTATAAAGACAATCTGTATGTGTCACAGTGTACTTTGTTATACGAACGATTCTCTTTCCAATGTATCTTTCCATTGTTATGAAGAGACAAGTTCAGAGAAGGGAGTCTGGAAGTGGTTGAGGGTAATGAATGGCTCAGACCAATAGCAAAGTCTTACGATGGCAGCCACCACATGCTATCCTAATTATTAATTAACAATAGGGGCCAACACTGTCAGAAATCCTCTCTGGGTACTTTGTGACACCATTTCTTTGCCTGTTTAAATTGCCTCTCACATTACTTTACCTTAGCACACATGGGAGGCAACTCACCCAGTTCTGGCCCTATAAGGACATCTATTAATATCTTCCGTATTCAGTTTGTTGAGTTTATGGATGCAGGACCCAGTTGTAGAAGAGTAACTATATTATGGAATAGTATAGAAAGTGGGCCCACAACAAAGCCTGGTTTCTTCCCTTTCCTGTGTTTGTTCTAAGCACTTCCTCTTGCTAACCCAACCATTGGTTATGACATCTTTGTCTTCCATCAATAATTGAGTTCCCCATCATAGACTGACGTTTGTTTATATTGAACTATCTGATCAACTCATTACATTGATCTGCTTTCCTCTTGGAGTTCCCATTCTTCTAGGGAGATATTTATAGTCATTATGGTTTCTGGACATAGAAAGAAGAATCACTCTGTGTACTACATATATTCTTAGGATCTGTTGCTGGGACAATACAATCCATTTTGAATGCATTGGGCCACCTACCAGATCTTGGCTGCCTGTGTAACCTAAAGCTGTTCTTGATTCAACCTCCCTTTTACTTCCTTCTACCGCCACCAAGGCCCAAACCTAGTGCCAGCCTTTGAAGCTGCCACTTGCAATCTAGTCTCTTTTCTGCTGTGACAATGTCTTTTCTTTAATTGGCCAAGAGAGGAAATCTGGTGGCTCTGTGAGATGTGACAGTCAAGTCATTAGCTACGAGGTCCTCAGGTGAAGAAGGGGGAGGGAGGAGGGGTGGGGGGGTAGTGGGAAGGGACCGGGAGAAGGGGAAGAAAGGAAAAAAATTATTTCTTTAATTATGTTCTTGAATGGAAAAAATAAAACAAAACAATGTATGGAAATAAATAAATAAATAAAATAAAAAAAATGTCAATAAGAGGCAACTCAGCACCAAAGGGTAACGCAGGAGCCCATGTACCAAGCTGTCACGCAAAGGTTGCACATTGAGATTTGGATTTGAAAAGAACTTTATCCCCAATGGCCAAAGTAAAATCAGTCCTGGACAGATGCCATGGGTTTAAAAGGAAAGCCAGCGGTTACAAGAAAGATCCTGAGTGATTCAGGCTAACCTTTTCGAGGAGAATACAATCATATTCTGAGTTAGGAGCGACCTACATTATCTGTAAAAAGCAAATACAAAAGGGAATGGAGGACATAAGCACATGCATCTGATACCTCTGAGTGCACATTTGATTATACTAAGTAACTCAGAGAGAACAATTTTTATACCTTTCCATTCTACCCGCTTTTTTCAGTAATATATAACAGCCTTCTGACTTGCAAACTGGAAGTGACTGACATTTATAGAGTGTAAACATCTCAGGTGTGCCAGCATCTGATTGATGACTGGATGATCATCCTGTCCAGATCCATGACATTTCCAAGTAACGCCACAAACAGCACAACGGGTTGGGAGGGCATCTAGTTTTCTTAAAGAGGTATCAAAACTTTTGATGAGAAACAATGTGTGAGTTAATGACCATTGCTGTGACTGGATAGCCACAGAAGCAACTTAAAGGAGTGAGGGGGTGGCCCATATTTGAGAGGGTCTAGTCCTCCAGAGTGAAAAAGGCAGGCAAATAGAGTGGACATTCTGTCCAAGGGAGAAGCAGCGAAGCTTGTTTTTACCTTGGTGGATCAGAAAGCAGAAAGCACAGAGCAGCACTAAATCACATAGTCTTCTAGAGGTTTCTTGAGACCTATGTCCTCCAGGAGCTTGACCCATTTGCTAGGGTTTCATAGCCTCCCAATAGTGCCACCAAGTGGGGACCAAATGTTCAACTACATAAGCCTGTAAGGGGCATTTCATATTCAAAACATGCCACATGTCGATCTAAAATGCTTTACAAAAAAAAAATCAAAAAATCAACTAGAAATTTGGAGTCATATTTAAGTGGTATGATGGACTAATTTTTTCTTGAGACAAATTTTTATTTTTCTCTCTTCCTTATGAGATGGAGATGAGGTAGCTAGCGGTCTATGGGTTAGTGACCGAAGTTTCTAGCTTTTTTTTTTTTAATTAAAATTTTAAAAACTTTTTAGTGCTTCTTTGTGAATTTCACATTGTGCACCCTGATCCCATTCATCTCCCTGTGCCTTCATATCCTCCCTCTGCCCTCGCATCCTCCTCCCTCCCAAATAAAATGAAATAAAATTTTAAAAGAAAAAAATCTGGTCATGTAATCTGTAGTGTGCTACGATGAGTCAAACAGTGTACTATTTTGTCCATTCATCTTTACTTGCAAGTGTTCATTGCAGTGAGTCATTGGTCCGGTTTCAGGACTGGCTCCAGCAGTTCATAGATGAGGTGGACGCTGATGTGGGTCACCATATAGTCTTGGCTCGGGGACTAGGTGGTAGCTGGTTGGGTCAGTCCTCTCAGCATAGTGGGCTGAATTATTTTTTAGAATGTTTCTTCTAACATTCTTTATTTATCTTTTTGAAAATTGTTACATCTGAAAAAACAAAGTCTATGAAAGACCCATTATTGTTTATAATATAATTTTTAAAATTTTTATATGTACGTGAGTTTGTGTGTGTGTGTGTGTGTGTGTGTGTGTGTGTGTGTAGGTCAAAGGTCAATAACCAGGATCTTTCTCAATTTTTTTTCTACTTTATGTTTGGATACAGAATCTATCACTCAGCTGAGTTCATTGAGTTCCTAGGCTGCTTGCCCAGAGAGATCCAGGGATCCATTTTCATATAAGAATGCTGGGGATATGAACTTACGTAATCATGCTTCCACAGCATGTACTTTATTGATTAAGTCATCTCTCCAGTTTTATTTGTAATATACTTAATGCAGAAGAATTGTACCAACTTTAATATTATCTACATTTCACAGAGCATGCCCTGTTACTCCATCTAGCTTCCTCCTTACCTAATGAATAAGATTATGAATACTGGAATAATGTTTGCAAATTCCTGGGTAATGGTTAGGGTAGAGCATAATTCAGACATAATTCTGAGGCTTTTATTCTCACTCTTCTCTATTTGTCATTCAAATAAGAGCTGCTAGGTACTACTCAACCCCTACCTATTTGCTCCTTCATATCTACCAGGCACGTAGCTACAACATCTTTCTTCAGAGTTATTAGATCTACTATAGAGAATTATCAAACCCATTGTCCAGAGTGGAGTTTATTGCCCAATATTATTGTTGCCCAAAAACATGTTATATGTGTATTCATGTGCAAATAAACATGCATCACAATTTAATGTATTCATTGCTATCATTCTAAATTTTAGTTTGAATGAAGAATGAAAAGAGCCACAAGAAATTAGTAAGGTTTCTCTCTATTTGCTTGCTACTGCCAATCTTCTAGGGGCCACATGTTTCTAACCATATAGGATATTTGCCCTAATCAGTACATTGATCAGAGTGATAGTCACATAGTTTCCAAATTTTGGGTCCTGGCTTACTATAAGGGTATTACGTATATCCAAGTAGGCAAAAAAAAAGTGTGATACACAATTAGAGTAGAATATATGAAGAATGTTTAATAATTATAAACATTTTTGTGACCATTTTATTTCAGTTATGTATACTTTCATGTGTTGAGTATGCCTAAAGTGAAACTCCTTTCATAACGTGAATCACATTGAAACCCCAAACTGGGAAGTCAGTGTCAACTCCACTCCTGTGCCTAATACTTCACTAGTTAATACCTTCTAGTTAGTAATAAGTAATGCTACTGACCTTCTTCTCCTGATATTCGGTAAGCAGATATTTAGACACTGTCCTTAAAGTTGTGATAAATATACTCATTCATAAAGCCATCACTCTGTACTGCTCTAATGTTAAAGTCTGTTTTTGTCGTGATCTAATGTTCTGTGTCTACATCCTCTCAGGGGTGATTTTATTCTTCTGTGAGCCACAGACTGATCACTTTTCTCTTTCACATGTTAGTCCTGTAAGTATTTGATCATTGCTAAGGGTTCCTCATGGAATTTTATCATTATTTTCTTGGCAGCTTCTCGTGTGGCATGTGTTATGTCACCTCAAGCACACCTCTCTTTAGTCCTAAGGAGACAAGTGAGGAAATGTCTTTGAGATGGAATGTGTTGAACTGAGGGAAGGCCTCCATGTTTGATCTACCAAAGCAGACTCCTAAGCCATTTTCTCCTTCCAGACTTTTGAATATTATTCTGTCACTATGATCCAAAATTATCTTCATATATCTAAACATACCATAGAGTTTTTATGTTACAGAACTTACAATCAACTAAATGCAATTTCTACACACATTACTACAAAGCCCTATTGACTTTTACCTTAAATTTACTTAAATTCTTTGATAGCCAGGGAAGTTTGATAGCCATGATTATTCTTGTTAGATAGTATGCCTTTTCTTCAAGGCTATAAAGACCCTTTTCAAATATGGATAGCATCATTCTATAAATTTTTAGTCAATTTCATGTTATTTAATAACTTCATGAATGCACTGATTATGACATTTAGGACACTGCATTGAATTTGGGGCAAAAGAGAAACACCGTACTCTTAACAAAAACTGGTGGTGTTGCCAAGTGTGCTGTTAGTTGTGTTTCACTCTTTAAACGTTTTCTTGTAGAAAACATCTATCTATCACTGAACAGAAATGCCATTTTAACACTTACATAGCAACAAGAACTCAGAATATAACATGAAGCAACAGTAATGACTACCACTCAAGGAGAGAAGCTTCAGACTTACAAGGATGGAACATTAAAGGGAATATGCAAGTCAGGTATGGGGGCACATATCTGCAAGGCCAGAATTTGGAAGTGGAACACGAGTTTACCTGAACTCAAGGTAAACTGGAGATATGTAATAAGACTTGTCTTACAACACAAAGACTTTGGGGCTTAGTTCATTGGTAGAATACTTGCCTACCACACACCATGTGTCCATGCCCAATACTACAAAGGAAACAATAAGCAAAACCAAAAAACATACATCCATCATTTAATAATGGTTAAAAGATATTGGGTATTGATGTTTTAAGACAAAACAGACACTGTTCACTGATGCCTTTTCAATGGTACTTACAGGTCTTTTCTGCATCTTTCTCTTATTTGATGCTTGCGGGTCCAGGCCTGTAGCTCACTCTAGGTATTAAGTGAAAATTG
This sequence comes from Ondatra zibethicus, assembly GCA_004026605.1. Taxonomy (NCBI): domain Eukaryota; kingdom Metazoa; phylum Chordata; class Mammalia; order Rodentia; family Cricetidae; genus Ondatra; species Ondatra zibethicus. Next base: position 64,066 of record PVIU01003794.1, on the reverse strand, counting down.
TCTATCACATATTCCTGAAGTTATCTTTTCTTTTTCCTCAATCCCTAAGCCCCTTCATCTATCCCTCCACCCATCTCTACCATGCTTGTGAATAGAGTAAAGAAGAGAATCTTTCATATGTTAGTGTCCAAGTGGTTCAAAACTTGTAAAAATGGTCTATCAGTAATTGCTGCATTGATGAGCGAGAACTGTCATCACAAACACAGTTGTCCCAGGATCAAATACCTGAGTCACAATGAGTCAACGTACTTGTATGTGTACCACTGGGTGCCTTATTATCAGATTAAATAAAACATGTGAATGTGTATGTCAGTTTCTTATATACTCTCAAGGGTAGAAAACCATAAAGTCCTTAAAAATCCATTAATTTCAATTCTGTGTTTCAAACAGTGCTCATAAAAATAAGTGTAAGACTGTAAGGGTCTAGTGAATATGTGGGAAACATAATATAAATGACATTTATAACTGGAATCTAAAATATTGAATCACTTTTCACTGAAACTTATAAATAATAGTAATCTCTCTGTGTTCAAGGGGTTAGAAAATTTTACTGCCCACGAGATTGCTAGATCAACCTTTGATTATGCAGCTACAATTAACATACAAGGGTAATATGTGAGTATCATTTATCCTCAGGGCTCATAAGTATAAAAACAGTAACACACTGTGAAAGTAATGGTAACACTTAGAAGTCCCATTATTATTAATTCATTTGACATTCACTGTAATCACACTAGTCTTAATGAATTCATTTAGCATGTGCATATTATGTGTACTTCCAAGCAGGATCCATTGTAAACAATGCTAGCAAACGTGTTTCTCATGGATAAATGATGACTAATTTTAAGTAACACTTGAAATCATACAATAAAAAGTTACAGTTTGACATCTTAGTCTGTTGGCAAGAAGCAGTCTAAATAAAGAAGAGTGATATAATTTTATGACATCACTAAAATTTTATTTTACTATTATTTTATTTCGGGGGTGGAGGTTGATCCTAGGGATTTGTTGCTTACTAAGCAAGTGCTTTATTCCTCAGCTATACTCTCAGCTTTGCATTATCCTCAATTTTCAATTATATATGGACTGTGGGTAAATGGATCTCTAAGGAAATACACTTAGGTGTACATGTGCAGAATATTCAGGAAAAATTGAAACAGCACATGGATGAATGAAATTGGAATCTATAAATTATTATTGCTAATTTTAGTAAATTAACAAGCATGGAAACACTAGAGAGAAGAAATTACCAAATACCTTTATGTAAGTAGCTTTCAAATATTGCACAATAAAATAGATAATATGATCTATAAAATAAGTAGCTAGAATTACATCTGCCAAACTTACTTCCATTTGTTCTGGCCATATTTAGGTTCTATTTTCTGTTCCCCTAATTTCCTCTTGGCTCTTATGTTGCTCTGAATCCACATGTTCATTTCTATCAAAGATCAAAATGATCACAAAGTATATTCAATACTTTCTCATTAGTGACTGGACTTAATCTCCATGGTTGGTAGTGTTCCGACCACTCCTTTGTAGCTATTGTTCGGCTGGCAGCTTTTTTGAATTTATTTGGGGGATACTTCTTCTCCAGGAGTACATGCGATAAGCAATGTTTCATTGTGTCTTCTTTGTTCACTTTGTCTTCTTCTGTTGTTCTTAAAAAACTCCACTAAGCACCATAATTTTCCCCATGAGAAGTCTTCTCATTTTACATGCACACATGGACATACAGGTTCTACCCTCTTGTCCAACATGACCTTTATTTTCCTTGTACTCTGCATTATTTTTTGCAGAGTGAATTCTTTGCACATCAATGATAAGATCTCAATATATTTAATATGTATGTATATATATATATATATATTCTCCAATACATTCTGAAATGCTTCCAATTGCAGTAGGAATTTTATTGTCTATTAAGTAAAATATTTCTTATTGTTATCTTTATCAGGATAGAAGCACGAGGTATTTAGACTCTCACTGGAGATAGTAGACACATATTCAGTTTTCTATAATTTTTTTATTTCTTCACACAACTTTTTTTCTGCTATATAGAAGCACCTAGAACTGTCTGTACATTGTCCCTGACACATGCAGGACTGTTTCTCATTCTGAATAATTCTCTCCAGCCCCAGTTCCTTTCTAGTTTGTAGCCAAGAGTTGTCAGACTTCTGGTAGTCTCTAGTTTCTCCATTCAAATGCCTATTTAAGAAAATAAACATTGTAGCTCTTACTTTCTTTAAAAACAGAATTGTTTTTCCAGTGAACTGAAGACAAGACCTGTGTCTAACAGAGATCATTCTAAAATGGTTCCTAATTTTTCAACTCAATGCATAAAACGTGGTGTCTCCTCAAAATGCTATGAGGGATGCAGAAATAGATTCAGTGGTTGTGCTTGAGATGGACAGCTAAGAAAACCGAAAGATGCTTGGTTAAAAATGAAAAATAAGTGACGTCGAGGAAAGAGGAATCTAGATTAACTGTGGAAATAATTTCCCAAGATAGCATTTGAAGGACAAGCAGGCATTTATCGTGGAGACTTTCAACAATATTTTGAAGACTGAGAACCAATAGAAGATTTTAACTGGGGAGGATGTCACAAAGACAAGCATTGAATAAAGATGACTTTGGACAGCTGAATGGAAAGCTCATTGGGAGAAAACGAGTGAACTGTGCAGTAACAAATTTTATATGTGTTTTACTAGTTATAAAGTCTTATTAAGAAATTTATTTTAATTGTATGTGTGATTATTTGCCTTCATGCGAGCCTGGGCAACATGTGTGCAGGTTGATGCTCCCAGAGGCCAGAAGAGGGCGCCAGATACCCTGGAGCTATAGTAACAGAGTGTTCAGAGCCACCATGTGGGTGTAGGAAACAGAACCAGAGTCCTCTGAAGGGGTAGCGAGGGCTCCTCTAAGTCACTGAGTCATCTCTCCAGCCCCAGTCTGAAGCCTTTAATGAAGAGGCAAGTGCAGAGAGAAGATAAGACAAGATGGAATTCTGCCAGGGGAAACTGATGAGATAAGGATGAAGGGACGTAACAGCCTAGCACTAGGAGGATGCGATGAGAAGGAAAATAAGAACAAGGCGTGAGACCAGCAGTTGCTGAGCTTTAAGCTATGTGTGGCAGTTAAAGGAAGCAGCTGACGAGTCGGGGAGATGGACGCAGCAGCAGCATTGGTAGGAAACACTCTGGGACAGACCATTAGTTGTGAATCAGGATGCCATCACTTGAAGTGTGTAACTTTGGGAGAGTAACCTAACTGTTCTATATGGATATGGCAAGTTTTAGACAAGTTCATTTTATATGTGGCTCCCTGAATATGCTCCAGCTCTCTGAACTACAAGTTCACAAGGTCGAAAAATTTGCTATTATTATTGTTACTGAGGCCACTGTTCCACCTGTTATTGTGACTTAGAGGAAATGAATCCTTGAAAGAGATAGGGAATGATCTCAGACACTTGGGCATATTGGAATGATAAAGAACTATGAAAGCGTTAGGAGTCTAGTAAATAACAATATTGCACACACACACACTTGTGTTAACAGTAGCTTTCTTAACATTTCTCTATGGAGATATTTAAAAGCATGTACAGGACTCATCTAGAAAATTTTGATGCTTTTTCTCTGATTTTGGTAAAGTCATTCTTAAACATTTAGACCAAACCTTCCACTGTTTATTTTTCAATATATATTATTTTAACTATTTAGAGTTTGGCACCCAAGCTTTTTTTTTTTTTTTTTTTTTTTTTTTTTTTTTTTTTTTTTTTTTTTTTTTTTTTTTTTTTTTTTTTTTTTTTTTTTTTTTTTTTTTTTTTTTTTTTTTTTTTTTTTTTTTTTTTTTTTTTTTTTTTTTTTTTTTTTTTTAATCACAGTGATCTGACATAGGTCACCTCTGCTTCTTTCGAAGTCTTTAAAGAAACTTGAAATCAATCAAATAAAGTGTAGATATTTTTCTTATTCAGTCTACTGATTATTTGCACACACACACATACACACACAGGAATACACACAGAGACATATGCAGGCACACAGATATACACAAAGAATTAAATCTTTGCACCCACTCCCCACGTATCATTAAGTCGGTTATACGTGGAAAATAATAACTCAGGAAATGTATAGATTCTCTAGACTACTTCTCTCATACAGCAGATGACAACAAAGAACCAAGAAGACGAACTGGTTTGTATGGATAGCACCAGAGTTTATTGCCCTATCATTTTGACAGCATAGTTTAGCTGGGATTCAAAATCAGCAATCAAAATAGGGAATGGCTGTCTAAAGTATCAACAAAGCTGAAAAGATCACACAGTAATTATTATATAATCAAAGAACAAAGTATTTACTAACTTTTATAATAATTGAAAACAAATAATGGAACTTTAGTGTAGGAGGTTTTTCTGTCTATGTGTTGCTTTCATTGGTTGAATAAAGAAACTGCCTTGGCCTTTTGATAGGGCAGCACTTAGGTAGGTGGAGTAGATCGAACAGAATGCTGGGAGGATGTGGCAGATGCTATGAAGCTCCTGTCTGAGACTGAGGCTGGTTAGAATCTTTCCTGGTAAGCCACGACCTTGTGGTGTTACACAGATTGGTAGAAATGGGTTAGATCAGGATATGAGAGTTGGCCAAGAAGAGGCTAGATATAATGGGCCAGGCAGTAATTTAATTATTACAGTTTCTGTGTGATTATTTTGGGTGTAAGATAGCTGGGCGGCCAGGACCAAAAGCAGGCTCGCGCCCTCTTGTAACAGAACTTGCCAGAATAAGATTGCTATATATTTCTTCCCATTTCATGCCTCTACATACAAAAAAATATTGCAGCAATTAATGGGTTGTATTTGTGCTTTCAGACTGTCGTCACTGTCTATATTCACTACTTCATTTCAGAAAATACCTCTTCTAGGTTCAGACAGTTCTTTCTGAGGCTTGTTATAATAATTGATATTTTGTGGGGGGGGGAACCAAAACAGGTAACAGTGCTTAGCATTTTCTTTAAGTATGTTCAAATTTGATTTGATAATGTCTTTAAAAGTTCTTAAATTACAAAAGTGTTTTCAGTAATAGTGGTACAGTCCTTTTATAATGCATTGAATGGTGCCTCCAATTTAAGCATCAAATATTATTATGACTATCTAGCCAGTGTAGAAACAAAACAAAATGATGCTTTCATAGGAAAAGATGAAAATAATAAAAATACATGATGTACCAGTTTCTCACCTCCAAGGCAGAAAAACTTAGCCCCATTTGAACAAATACTGTACTTTCAAGTTACCATTCATTAGATCAGGCACAGGGATTAAGGTCACATTTTCAAATGATTTCAAGTTTTAAAAATTTAGAATGAATGGTTAGGAAGTGGGATTCAATCTTTTATTTTGTAAAGACCTAATTTCCAGGATATATTAAGTGAACTGAATGACATAAGGAGACAAATTTATTAATGCAGAAAACTACAAATTAATGTTCACTTTCCTGGCTCAAAGCAAAATCTCACATAGAATAATAGGCTCTGATAGCACTCATCCTTGGTGTCCGTCCACAGTGAATTGGAAGAGAAGCATTACTTACTACTATTCAGCAACCTTCAAAAGGGATTCATTCATAGGGCTATCTCTAGTTCTCAAAAACATGCTAAAATATAGACCCCACATAGTGAGAAATACTACCTATGTCTTTACTTGTTAGACACAATTTAAAAACATTTATGTAATAGTAGATTAGGAATTTGAGGCATAACCTACTTTTCATTATCAGTTCTTAAGGTTTATTTCTGAAGTATGAGGTAAGTGGGATGGCAGAAGATGTGATATATATATGAGAAAATTATTTTAAACAAGATCCACGTTATTGAAATAAACACGCTTACTCATTTACTATGTAAGCTATTTTATAATTACTTTTATAATGTGAAGATGAATAATCCCATCAAATTATTATTGTGATCTCACCTTTTATTTCTATTTTATATAAAAAGACTTAATCTAAAAGAATATAAATAAAATTAGGCTTGAAATCTCTGTTTCTCTCTCCCTCCTCCTCCCTCCCTTCCTTTCATTATTTCTTTTTTGGTGTTGTTGTTCCTGTTGTAAGACATCTTACACTGTAGCTCTGTCTCCTATGAAACTCAGGAAGGACCCTAGGCTTGATGAGAATTGATACTCTTCATGCCATCCTTTCCAAGTACTGGGTCACAGGAATATACCACTGCATTATGTTTTGCATTACTTTACAATAGGAGGACAATAAATTCCAAATCTACATACAACTTAAAAATATTTCAGTTAATCTATAGCTTATTTTCTTAAATTCCAAATCTCTGACTATATCTCCGAGGCCCAGCTCACAAATAATAATCACAATTAATCTGAAAGATATTACAAAGTAATTATAATTTTAAGATTCATTAAATAAGTAGCTTTTTTTTATGGAAAAAAAACATAAAATTGCAGAAGGGTAGGGATGGGATGATGGGTACCTAGGAAATTTCAAGTCGCTTGAGATCATGCTACTTGAAAATCTGAAGACAGATGGGGCATTATTTGCTCCATAGCACAACACTCAGGAGATTCATCAAAGGCTAAAAGTTCTACACAGCGCACATCCCATTATAGATTCTCATATGATAAAATACTGACTTGTGATGATGTGCTGATAATAGCAGCAACCATTATGATTAAATATATATTTGTATATTTATAAAATATATTCATAATACAATTATATTTCTATTATATTGATATATTCATATTACTATTTATACTATAAGTATACATTTATAATTTTATATATATATACACACACATGTATTACTAATCAGCAGGAATACCTGCTGAAATAATTTTCTGAACTGTGGATGGAATCATGATAAAGTAGCCAGGATTTCTGTAGCTCTTTCTGAAAAGTCCATTTGTGGACTTCTGTCGACTCTGTCCTCTTGACCCAGATTAGGGCAATTAACAGTGTGTTCTTTCTGAATGGGATGCTCCGCCTTATCCTCTTCAGCTTTGTCAGGGTAACAATAACGGATGCTGCTTAAGCTCATGAAGATGTTCGCAGTGTTTGAGTTGTCCCAGATACATTATTGACTGGATGGATGCCTTGGCACCTCCCTGTGGGCTGTCACAAACTTGCAAAGCAGGCAAAGTGGAGCTTGTAGATGGCAAAGTACCATCTGGTGTCACTGAGTATTCCCAGGTATATATTAAAATATTCTCTCGTCAAACCGAAGGCAAAAATCTAGCTTATTGTGATATAAAAATATAACCATTGCTCCGTGAATGCTACATTACAATCTATGAGATTGTGAAGAATTGTATTTAACTTACTGCCAGATAAAATGGGAGTGCTACAAAAATCATTACTGAATCATATGTGTGCTCTATTGGATAATACAGAGATGGAAATTGAACTAAAATCTGTGCTATGTTAAGCTGAAAATAACCCCCTTTACAACATTTGCTATTTTTCTTACACTCAGACCAGGTTTTTAAAGTAAACTTAGCTATCTAGGAAATCTTAAAAGATGATAGTTTGCAGTATGTGGGATTCTAATTGTGCATACATATATTCACAAGCACAAACACATGTATGTATTAAATTCCTTCTACTTTTACCCTATTTCATTGATGTAGTCAATTATTTTATATACTTTTTCTAAATAAAAACTAAGATTTTTCTAGATGATAGGAATAGAGGCTAGTTCAAATGTTCAAGTATCTAATGTGGGGTGTAACTAAACAAATCATTAAAAGTGAGGCTAATATGCAATTTTTACTTAAACTATTTAAATCTCTTTCTTGTCTGAATTTGCCTATCACACAGTCACACACATACACATTAATAGTCAAATATGTGTAGACATATAAGAGTGCTTTAGTGAGCCCAACCTGGTTTGTCTATTTCTAAAACTGCATCAGGAACTTACATAGAGCTTTATAATAGCTACTGCTTACATGAGGCTTGCCTAGCGAAAGGAAACTCAGAATTACTATAATTAGGGATTTTTTTCTAGAGACTGTAAAATCCTAAGATTTCAGTATTGTTCACAGAACAGCGAAGTCATCAGATGAAAGTTGGCTGTGCAAGCAAACTCTGAGCATTCTCAGAATCGTGATACAGTTGTCCCCAGATGGATGAATGGCCTTCTCAGCACACTGCAATGTGTAGTAAGGGTCCCTTCTGGTCACTGCCCACTGTGTCTGGCAGAGTTCTCAAGAGTATATTATTGTCGGAATCTGAGGACTTTGATCTCACCATCAGTGGCTGTGCTGAGAAGGTACCGCTCCTGGATCTTCATCTTCGCTGTTAGAGAATGTTAGAGAGGCCACTCAGTAAGGTTCCTGATGAGGCCACTGTCACTCTATGGCAAACATTTCATCTTGAAAAAAATGTGCTGAGGGTAATTTGGTGGTGTAAGCTTGCAGAATAAGGACTCTGAGTGATATAATGTGCTTGTATTTGTGAGGCTACACAAACAGCTGTGCACTAACAAAACAGAAATTTAACCAGCAGAGTTGGCTGATTAACTATATATTTTTGTGGCATGCAGTATAATCTATTATGTTAGTCAAGATGGCCATGGTTTTTAAATCGTCATTTAGGTGACTACAAATTAACACACCTTACAGAGGTCTTGAAAATTAGACTAAATTATCTTAAAATTGACATTTTCTACAGTTTTTTCTAATTCAGAATTAATTTTCTAAGAAGTACTCTTTATTTACTCATAAAATGAATCTTTTAATGAGAAAGATGATTTTTAATCTTTATTTTGGTGCCCAGGAATCTCTAAAATCCCACTCAGTTGAGGATGTAAAGGGATAAAAGATCAGAAAGGCTTGGAGACGATCTAATGGGAATATAAAGATTTACCATTGTATTGAGAAATTACCAAATACATCCACAGCTTGACTTGTCTCCTCACTTATTGTATCGAGTAGGTAGTAAATTATATGAATATAACATTTTATCTAGACCCACGAAATCACCAGGCAAGGTAATAGCATTTTCCACACTTATAGAAAAACAGATCTCAGCCAATTTAAATATTATTTTGGTTGGAAAACTAAGAATTCAACAGGATTCTTACTGCAATGGACAAGTGTACTCCAAATCTTTCTTATAGAGCTCCTCTACTATCTACAATGATCATGAAGTCCTACACCAGCATGTTAATTCAAATCTTTGATGACTTTTCAGAGTCAATATTGCCGCAGGAGATTGAGAAATAAAACTATTAGAATGTGAAATCTTTTGTTCACATTGTTTCCCAAAGGCATAGAAACACTTTGCATATTTGGACACCATGCCTCCCTTGTCCTAGGACCCTTAAGGAGCATATAAAAATAAGAATCTGGGTATGTTGGGTCCAGTACAAACTAACTGAAATCAGTGTTAAATAGAGTCTCTCAGAATCAATTTTAAGGTTGGTGTCTTCAGCTGATGGTTGCTATAGTGCCAGATACTTTGAGAGGTTTACAGTATTGTTATGCTATTAATGCACATGCCTCCCTAAAATTTATATGTTGTAATTCTAAGTGCAACTGATATAATATTAGGTTGGTCCTTTGGGACAAGTGCTTAGGACTAGGCAGCTAAGCCCTTATGAATAGGATTAGTGCCATATGAAAGAGACCCGGTAGAGCCCTCTTACTCATATATAGCTAAATGCATACTGAGAAAGTGCTGCCTATTAATCAGAAAGCTGGCTGGTAACTTATAAACATGATTTTTAAATTATTGTCAGTATCTCCTCCTTGTTTAGATAAATTTCATCTATTGTGAGTCTTATTTACCTTTTGGTTTTGGTCACAAATTTAGAAAAAAAACCTCGAAAGGATATATTTCATCAAAATACACATAATTTCCTGTTTGCAGATTATATATTTAAAGCCATCTTAAATCATCAACACATAGCAGATGACATCGTAATTTTCTATTATTACTTCAAATTTTAATATTTAAGGGTTATGTGGATGCTATTTTCAGGCTTACATTCTGGATGTACTCTAACACAGTGCTCTTCTTTTTAGTCTAGAATACATATGTGAAAGAAGCCATGCACCTTTGAAAACAGTGGCTGGTAATGGAAACTGTGACCGTAATAGCTGCAGCATTGTAAATGGCAGTGCTATGAACGTACGTACTTTACAAAGACCCATCTAATGTAAGCACATAGGAAAGGGCCCCAAAGCTTAAAAAGGCTTAACTTATCCTATCTGATTTTATCTGTGATACATTTAGCTGAAGATAAGACAAGAGCAAGCTAATGACCTCCTTTTTTATATATCTAATTTTCAGTTATGGTTCAGTATTATCATATACACTTCTAAATGAGCCATATTCTTCACAGCTAATTGGTGGGGCCAGTGAAGTGGATCAGCATGCTACAGTACTTTGTCTTATTCCCAGTTTGAGTCCTTACTGGGTATTTAAGCTGACAATGTGAATGCGGCAAGCCTCCAGATATCAGCTGTGCTGGCAGCGAAGGCCACTCTGCGAGGTGGGCAGCATGGCTCCTGTGTGTGGCATTCATCAGAGGAAGCACTAAAGGAGCTGAGTGTGGTTTTCCGCCTTCTGTACCTGGTGTGGACTGCCTTTATGCTGAGGTGTGTTGGGGAGTGAGGTCTGATCTGGTGTATTGGCAAGGTGGTGGAGTCTGAATCGGGTACCTTGTCAAGGAATGAAAGGTTGCCGGTTTTTTTTTTTTCGAAGTCTTTTCACAAAACAATGTCTTGAATAACCTCACACACTCACAAGTTTCTTCTTTTGAATGGCATCCTAACGTCTCTTCATAGTAAGAATTCTTAGAACAGAATTCTTCACTCATGGCTCTGTATATAAGTTAAATTTTCCAATGAGAAATCTTTCAATCAAACATTTTTTAAATTTGAGTAAGAACTGGTTTATTTTAAACATATCTCCCAATCATTTGAAGTCATAAAGAAGATTCTATCTTTTATTATTATTCATTATATTCGTTTGTTATATTCATTGCTTATATATTTTTCAATGAATTCATTGTCTCTCAACACTAAAGTGTTTTGTTCACCCACTGTAACTATGCATCAATGCAATATGAATGTATTAACTATACTAATTATCTCTTCATCCAATTTCAAGGGTTAATGATGTTTTCCACATTACATACCTAAGATGTTTTCAGAAATTGAAAATAAGCATTGAAATATTTCAAGTTCCTACATTAAAAACAATTTTTTTTGTTTCTGGTCATCAAATAAATTTTAATTAGTTCGTGTTTTACAAAACTGAAAAATAAAAGTCATACTTTAAAAAAAAAGCGAAAGTCCTCCTTTTTGGACCTTCAGCCTATCTAATATAAATTTGACAGGGGATAGATAGCAAGCAGGCAGAAGTCCTTCCTTTCCCATTCATCTGTTTTATACAGAAGCATTATGATTTCTAGGTTTTATAAAAATGTATATTACAGATCTGCTGGAGTATAGACAAGTAAGCATGAAGTTTAAAACTGCCGTTATTTCAATGGATACTGTACTACTTGGAATAAATTAGGAAAATATAAGAACTAAAATTAAAAGTGTGTTCTTATTTAAATTTATATAAAGAGACTATGGGTGATAGTATTTTTAATCACTGGGTTTAAAATTTCACTTATCAATAAATTAATAACTGCTGAAAGTCAAACTCTTGAGTACTGCTTAAAATTTAAAGAATATTTTATTTGCGGTAATATTTCAGTTTTCTTTCTGTGAAAGAGATTTGGGCTTTAAAATAGGTATGCTGTTTTTGTTTTCCCATTTACTAAATAATCCTTGTAGAAATACCATTCACTTTTAATTTTCATAACTCTATGTCAATATTAAATAGGCATAGGCAATCATTTCTAGTACCGCTAGCTCGGCCTTACTTGACAATAGGCAGGGTAGGAAATTACTTTCATTACCGACTCTTTTCCTTATCCTTTTCAAAGAGGAAGGAATTAACTCATTTGTTAGGCTACATATAAAAAATTAGTTCTGATCTTTATATAGTTGTGTAATTTAAATTAGTACCTGATTCTCTAAAGTCCACAATTTAGGACAGAACAGAATCTACTACAGCAGCCAATTAAACACTTACTGTAAGGTTAAGTTTTTCATTAAATCAATAGCCCCCCAGTGTCAGTTACGAAGCCCTAATTACTATGCAGTAAATTTAGATTGAATTTGAATTAAGGACTGATTTCAATCTAACCGCAGCATGTAAATATTGTAAATTACTAGAATTACAGTTCAATAAAATTGAATGGATTTCACTTTAGATAAACCAAATGCAAATGAGAAGAAAAAGACCTGATGAAATTCCTCCAAATATCTTGCCAACAAGCGTTACACATAGGATGGAAGAGGCTGTTTTGGCAATGAGCATGTCACAGCTCAATAATTCCACCTCCCTTTACTTTAGCATGTTTTAATATTTGATTATCTATAGTAAAAATGAGTAAATTTAATCTCTCCCGAGTGATCAAGTAAAATGATGGTTAATGTGACCGCTTACTGTGTTGTTTTAGTTTGATGACTGTATTACTGTGTTAAAGCACAGTATGATATCAGGTTATCAGGATATAACTAGCTGGGATAAAACACACACAAACACACACACACACACACACACACACACACACACACACACACACACACACACACACACACAAAGTACCCACACCAGAGCAAGGAAACACAAAACAAGCCACAGTCTAAGCTCGTCAGATCATTTTAAAGTTAAGAAAAAAAAAAAGAATGATAGACAAAAAATGTGCCCACATGAACTCTGTAATTTAAACATAAAATTTAAAAGAGCTGGCAGTATGTGACCATTATTGTTTGTGTGTGAATATTCTGTAAAGAGAATGTAGACATTAAAAAGATGTAATCAAGAGGTTAGGACACGCTTTGACTATTCAGTGTCTATCCTCTTGTGGTTAGTTATGATAAATGAAGGTTTGCAAGGTACAACAATCGCCTTTAGAAATATAGTTTAATAAATGTGTAACATAGGGTTAGACTTATGTAGACACCTCTCTTAACTTACCTTTCCTGTCATTTGGTGGTAGGAGAAGAGTTAAATCAACAACAATCACTTGTCATATTTCTTTTAAGGAACCTCTCATGACAATATTTAGGGGATGTCACACATACTTCGTTTTCAATTCTCTGTAGACATTGGTGAAACTTTAAAATACCTTACAAAGACATGTAGGGGAGTATGGAAGAATTTCACTTTATGATATCTAAGGTTTTAATTCATAAAACAACTAAGAATATTTTTAATCTCTTTCTAATGACGTTTAGTTGATTAGCGACATAGGGTGAACTAGCTATTTGTACTCACAAATGATAGGATTGTGCTTTCGATCACATGGAATGCCACAACAGTTTGAATGCTGAAGTTAATAATTAAAAATACATCGCAAAAAAGCAACATTAACTATCAAGGAAGATACAGTTTCTGGACAAGTAGTCTAAAAGTACCGGAGAGATATTTGCTCAATGTCAGCATAAACAAGAAAACTTAATCCTTAGAAGATAAAGAAAAAATATCTTTATACAAAGAAGAAGTTAAGATTCACATACAAATGTAGTTTCACATTTCTGTAATGTTTTGCCTGAGAAGATCAATAATACAAAGAATAGTGATCAATATTTTGGGCTATATAGATACCCTGTCGTTTTTTGGTGTACAAGGTACATATTTAGTAGGTTAGGTATTGGATCATCAAAGCTAGAACAATCTTTGCTTGTGAATTGCCTTCCTCTAATTCGTTTATACTTATACTACTCCTTTAGATTTCAGTCAATGGATGGTAATACAAAGAATCATAAATTGTGGAGACATAAAAAATAAAATGCTAGTAAAACATAGAGGCAGAAAATATGTAATTAGATCTTCAAACAAGAACATGGTAAAGAGAAAATAACAACAAAAGATGGGATTGTCTTTGATGTGAACAGAAGCCTATTAAAGAGGGCTAAAGGGGGAGAGATTTATGTACCGTCATCCACAAAGCATCCATCTAAGTGAAAAATTATACATGTACATAGACCAGTATCTGGCATATGGGAACTCACAATGGGAAGCAGTCACACACTTCTACATCCAAGGTGCAGCTTACAGCCTGGCTTCGGTTACTTTTCAGCTGTCACTGCTCGGTTTCTATATAAACTTGAAGATGACCACAAACAGTAACTTATTTACTGGATATGAAAACTAAGACAACTCAACATTAATGAATGAATTAATTATAGGATTGTTAATCTCTATAAACTTGTCAACATTCAAGAAGGATAGACTGGCATTTGTTTTTAAAATTCTCTATCATATTTTCCCTGTTAGGTCAAAGAATCCAGTTGAATTTCTTAAGGACTTGTTATCAATCAATGCTTTCTAGCTGCTTTGAGGTTCCTGCAAATGGGCTTGGTAACTTTTCTTTGAACATTGACATCAGAGTAAAGTAGACAATATGAAATATTGTGGCCTATACACATATCTTGTAGGGATCTGTTTACTAGACATTCTTGAAGAGATACAATAGTCTCTATTTATTCATAAGTGCAATGCATTCCAAAACCCCTAGTGGATATCTGAAATCTTAGAGAGCAGTAAGCTCTCTATAATGACATTCTTCATATTCATAACTATGATAAAATTGTAATATAATAAATAGTAAGAGGTCAACAACAAAAAGCGAAATAAAATAGAACAGTTACACCAATAAACTAATTAAAACTGCAAATATTTTCTCTTTTGCAGACATATATTATATCAATATGTGTGAGGTTTTTATGTGTGTAATGTATCATTTTGTTTTGTTAGTTAATCTTTTGGGTTTGTTGTTTGGTTGATTTGGGCTTTGGTTTGGTTTGGTTTGAAAGCAAGTCCTCTCAGGTAGCTCAGAGCAATAGGATTGTTGGTGCTGAGTGTGCAGGTGAAGTCACCACACCCATGTGTCTCTTTGCCTTGAAACTCATGAACCTAGTATTATTAATAGATTGTGGTTCACTGTGAGTATCAGAACATGGAGAACAAGGATAAGGGGAGCTACTACACATGAAGATAAAGGCCAAATTTATCTGGACAAGTCGGCATATGTCTGTAATCCTGGATTTTGAGTGGCAAAAGCAGGACTGAGTTCAAGTGGCTCCAGAGTGAGTTCCTGAACCGACCAAAGTTTAAAGATAAAGTCAAGTTAATTGTAGGAATAATGAAAGCTACCTTTCATTGATGCTTTTGCTATGTGCTGGACATGAGCGTTAATGATGGTCTGTTTTTGCATACAACGAGACTGTTTAGAGTGAAAGGGTAAATGGCCTCTTTAGAGCCACCAGTGTCCTGATGTTCCAACCTCGTAGCAGAAGAGAACACTTAGTAAGAACACAGATTCTAGGATCACATGCTCTCAATCTACCTCTTTCTGCTTATGAATTTACACAAGTTAGTAAATCAAAACAAGGAAGAAGTACCTGTACTTCTTCACTGTAAAACTTTGAGGATCACTATATGAGCAGATTTCAGCCCACAGTCATAGAAGTTTCATTGCTGTAGATAGAACTAGATTCATCGGACACATCTTTAAAGTAAAGACGTCACAAAGAGGAAATACCTTTCTTCATGGATATTTATACAAATGGAAAACAAAACCTTAACATTGTCACATCAAGCCATCTATACAAAAGAGGGGTCAAGTCAGATGCACTTAGAGTGTTCCTGTGTCTTAGATTATCTTTGAGAAGAGTGGTACATTTGTGGTGGGAAATTTGTCCTTTCTATTAAAAAATTCATTCTGTAGACTATTGTTTTTGATATTTAAGTAAAAATTTACCAAAATAATTCTTAGTAAAAGAAAATCCACAGCAGTTCCTTTTTAGGTTGCTTCAAGAGTTATATTTTTTAAATTTTAACCATTGTTCCTAACGTACTCATGGTTTTACTAAGATTCTTAGTTTTGCCTTCTAATAGAGAATTTTTAAAGCTAAATTTATTATAGCAGTTTCATAGTTTTACTATTACCATATTAAAATTTCCAATTTTGAAGATTACAAATATTTATGTATGATATATATTCATAATATATTTTTATTTATATATTATGCATATTAAATTATGTGTTATAAAACTATAAAGCATATTTATATTCAAATTATATGTGGATCAATAGTATATATATTTGTATGTATACTTCCATAATTTATATTCAAATTATATGTGGATCTATAGTATATATATTTGTATCTATACTTCCACAAATATAGTTAATAGCCTTCTATATTTAATTCTAAAATTGTATAAATTGTTCTCCATTTATCTACATGAAGTTTCCACTCAATTTACAATCTTACACTAAAATATTTGAGGGCTCTTTGTACATATGTTAATTTTGGCAGAAAGAAATTTAAAACCTTCTATTTAAATAATGAAGCCAATTTACTAATAGTAGATATCTATTTTAGAATAATTCCAACAAATTGCAAATTATCATCCAAATAAAAACTGAATTTTATGTATAATTAACAACAAGCATTGGTAACAGGTACCAATAATAGGTAAAACCATTTTTCAGTTTCCTTGTTCATTTCTAACTTTGTCCAACTAGTTAGTTTTTTAAAAAGTACATTTTACCATTATACACAAAAGGAAACAGCATTAGAAGTCATATCCTCTCTTTCTCTTTCTCTTTTTCGTGTGTGTGCATGTCTGTGAGTGTGTTTACGACCTTCTGAATAAGGAACTACCTTTTGATGGAACTCTGAGTAGACAGTACATATAAGAATGCCTGGTAGTGCATATCTTCAATCCCAGCAACATTTAGGAGGCTGAGGGTAGAAAACAGGGTCAGAGGCCAGCCTAGGCTATGCAGCAAGTCTGTGGTTGTAATAAAATACCAAACCAACTGAAAGCATCAAAACAAAGCAAAGCCACCAGACAGCAACCCCCATCAAAGCATATCTTTATTAGAAAACAGAAAAATTAAATAAACAGATATAGGTGGCAGGTGCCTCAACAAGGTAACAGCAGTTGATTTCTCTTTTATGTAAAATAATTCTCACAAAGTGATAGCTGGGCCTGTAGGAATCTCAAAATTAGCTCTAAATTGATTTTATTTGTATGAACAAAAGTGATGTTTATAAAATTAAAATGTTATTAGTTATTGCAATTACTGAGTAGAGTTTCAAACCCACAGCGACACTGAGCTCAGATTTTACAAAACACATCCCTCATTCATTCAGTCTCATACTCACCCTGTGAGACATTCTAATTATTCCCGTACCATAGCTGAAGAAACCAAACTTGCATCCTGAAATGTAATTTGTTGTACATAGAATACCCAGTCATAAGAATAAAAACTATAAGTAGGAAATTTGCCAAATGATATCTTCTCAACATTTACAGAGTAGGGCAAAGGATGGTGTTACAAATCCTATTAATTGTTTTCGTATGGAATTACACTTCTATTTGCTTTTTGTCAGAGTGTAATCAAGCACGAGAACTTTTATTTTTATTTTAAGAGGAAGGAAGCTAGCTGGTCTGGTAGTATAATGACTTTTTATTTTAAAGGGTTTTTATTTCCTTCTGGCAAAGACCGCAGGGTTTCTCTCTAAAATCCTGTTCCTAGTATTCAGAGCCATGCTACATGTAGGTAATTTGTTATTTGCTTTGTGATGCGTGGTGAATTGAAGCATGGGGTTCTCAGACAGAAAGCTTCCTAGGAACCTCAGCCTTTACAGACACTTCTACCAAGGAAGATAGTATCTACTCCCCCAATTAGCATTTTCCAGGATATTCGCTTTGGTTACCTAACATGATATTTGAAAATGTCATGAGATGGAACAGTAACACCAAATAAAATGTAATTATTAGGAAAGGCTTATTGGACAAATATATTTAAATTTGGTTTTGAAATTGGTTTTGAAATGAAGTATATTAATTGGATAGTATACAACAGCAATTATTTATTTTATTCACAATGCTTTTGGCCATCAAATTCTGAATCTTTTCAAATTTTATTTTCTCTCTACTATGCACAAAATCTAGAAAAGATAAACTTGCACAAGCTTGTGGAGGGCATTACTTATTTATATGTAAAACCTTTATTCTATTTTGTTATTTTAGATTAAATCCCGTTTCAATTCTATTCTCTCAGGGAAGCATTAACAGTTTGAGCTCAGCGTGAAAACCATCAAACACTTGAGCTGAAATTTAGATTGGGCAATTTTGCCTGGTGAAGTAGAAAAGGACATGTGGAATGGTAAGGAACAGAATGGCTTATGGAAAGGCAGATGTTTTAATAATGTGTCATCTAGTGGGAGCTTTGGATATCTAAATTTAAATCTCTTGATATATTTAAAGGAAGTGTGTGGTAGAGAAATAAGGTTCTTTCATTGCAAAAAGTAGGGGAGAGTGGACGACTGAAAATGGACAGGGTATTTCCATACACAAAAGTTAAAACCCAAGGCACTTATAGCCCAAATCTAATAAAAATGATAGGCCAGTATGGCTCAGGATTGTGAAGTCTCTGATGTTGGACAGTCTAGCCCCAGTACCTTGCTGCAAAAGGCATGGGGATAGTTGCTGGACATCAAATGCAACAAAGACAGTCCGTAAAATTACAAAAGAAATTCTGAGTCCACTTGAAAGATGACATTTTAATGAAACACCGCACTAATGGATGTCTTGAAATGATTGTTTTTATAGCTTTTTCAAAAGGAAAATAGAGAGGTTATTATAATACCGTATGATAATGTTACATTAAAATAAAACTCCAAGATTGTAGCACATTTGCATTTTATGAACTGGTTTCCGCCACCAACACTATAATTGTTGCTTTTCCAGGAGAACGGCTACACATAAAGTACAAGTCATCTCCCGGTCTGCTCGTTTATAAGCTCTGTCCCATTAAGGATAATTGAAATATTTGCTAGTAGCATTTAATTGATATGATTATAATTTTATGGAATGTTTGGAGATAACTCCTAATGCATATCCAGTCCATTTTTCATGTATAAGAGCGAGCTGCAAACATTTTTTCCATCATTAATGGCTTAAAGCTTCTCACCCATTTTCCTACAAGGGCTGTGTGCTAATCCCTTACCTACTCTCAAACATGCAACACCCAAACTGGGGATTCTTTTGCCCTTGGAAACATTCAAATAATTCAGGGATAGAAACACTGGTGAGGGTTGGACCTTTCATTAGTGACAGTGACCCACACACAGCTGCTCCAGTGTTTTGCTTTTCCAATTAGTTGGATCTTTTTTTTTTTTTAACTTGTGATCACAGACAAATTACCTAACCTTAGTGAACCATGAATTTTTGACTGGCAGTAATTTCATGAGTGAAGATTCTGAATTCTGATAAAAAAAATTTCACCTGTATTTAACAATCCTCTGCGTAATATTACTCCAGCTGAGAAGAAATGCCTGATCATGTTGTGGGTCACTTTAAACATTTAGCCACGGGAAAAGTTATTAAGATAGCCGAAATGTGCATTCATGGATAGAGGTGCTTTTAAAATATTTTGTCAAAGTATCATAAGAAATTGATGTAATTTTGTCGTAGTTTTTTATTTAATTGTCTGCTTCAGAATAAAAGGAGGGAACACAACTCTGTTAGGTGCCTGTCAGTGAATGAATAAATAGGAAAAGGGAAAAAGAAAAATTGCAATAGGATATTATACGCAATGAATACTGTAACTAAAATGGATTTCAAAAGATAACTTATCACAGACCCTGATTTTTAAGGTTTTTCTAATTTCTAAACCTTCCTGTTTAGATACTTTTGATTTTTATTTTCAATTTTAATATTTTGGAGGTAAGGTCTTCCTGTCTTTCTTAGTCTGGCCTCGAACTGTGAACCTCTTCTCGATTTCTAAGATTATAGATGTGTCCCTTGATGTTCAAGCTTCCTCTCCACTTCTTTTTTGAACTGGTTTGCTAAGAGTCACACAACTACCCAGTTGTGGAAGAAACATTGCGTCTGATGCAGAATGGAATGGATAAATTTTCTTCGAATTGGTTAAATGCATGAATGAATGAATGAACAAATTAATTAAATTTTACTGTCTTCTCTTGGCCAAATTACCTGACCTTTGCAAATCACAGTTTTCTTCTTGCTAAAATAAGGCAAATAATGAGGAAGCCCTAGTAGCTTCTTAATTCAGACAGAGTGAGGAAGTGGGTGGGGATGGGAAGACGTAAGCATGTTTCCAGACTGTGCTGTATGGAAGCAGTAAACGCTGTTTTCTTCTC
Source organism: Ondatra zibethicus (assembly GCA_004026605.1). Classification (NCBI taxonomy): domain Eukaryota; kingdom Metazoa; phylum Chordata; class Mammalia; order Rodentia; family Cricetidae; genus Ondatra; species Ondatra zibethicus. The sequence goes on along the minus strand of PVIU01003794.1, from coordinate 43,794 downwards.
TATTTCAGGGATGGATGAGTACAAAGTCCCAGGTCAGGACTGTCTTTCTGCAAATGCTTCCCAGAAACAAAAGATTTCTGTGTGAGGGTTTATCTCATCTTCTCCACGTGAACCGAAGAGGTCATTTTGAAGGTTCAGAAACTTTTAGTGTGGCCGTAACCAACTCACTCAAACCGTATTTATGGGTCTATCCTTTAAGAAAGGGTAACAAATAGTTCTCCAGGATGGCCTGCACATTCTTTTAGGCTTAGCACATCATTCTCTTCCTCTTCCTGAATAGGATGTATATTTTAAGATTATTGCATGTTCTGTAGGGGAGAGGAATGCTGTTTCCGCCCTCGTTGCCCTGCAGCACACTAACCGGAGAGTTTCCAAAGACAGCTACTACATAAACGCCAGATGTTCATGTCAGGGTCAGAGCTACTCAATGAATAGATCTATCACAAACTGAAAATATGAAGTCACAATTTGAAAGCATTGCCTGTCCGTAACTCAGTGGAAGGAGCGGCATACAGTGACGTCCTTATAACTAGCTATTAAAATCAGCTGTCGGAGCATGGGCTCAAGAATCATTTGCTGCTGCACTCTGTGCCAACTTGAATAACATCTACCCCACATATCTAACATTTCAATTTAATATTTGTTGTGCTATGGTTGTCTATATTATCAATGTAAAAAAAAAACACCAAAAGTCCTAAAAAGTCTGATCTTTAACTTTCATTCCAAGGCTTCAAACAAGCTTTGAATTTGCAGCTTACTCCATTAATTTCTGAGGAAAATGTACCTACTGTTGTGACTACGACCTACTGTGTTCTCAACCTTGGTGTTTTTACAGGATGTCCCTCCCCAGGGAAAAGCCCGCATCATTCTGACTTCCCTTCTGGAAACGAATCGCCTGCTGGGTAATCAGTTTGCTCCTCTGCGAGGGAAGACCTCTGCAATATGAACCCAATGCAGCAAGGGCGCCAGGGCAAAGGAACAGCAGGACACTGCTGGGCTTGGCCACGTATTTTAAGTGATCACCTACGTTCAGTTTGAAGGATAATCCACTGGCTCCTTTAGTAGCTTGGTTGTTACAAGCATTTAGTACTTTTTGTGTGCTAGACAGGTTTAACTAAGGGAATCTTCATCATAGCTTTGAGATATTTTCTCTCAATTACTTCCACAGAATTGGAGCCAAATTCACTTTGTAATGATTACCTGACTCAGGTAGAGCCGATTTTCTATGACTCTAGGCTGCAGTCACTGACAAGAGCACAAAAAGGATCAGTTTTCAGCCCAGCTAAATCAGCAGATAATGGCATCTATGACGCAGAGTGATTCTGACCTGAAGCCCTTCTCATTGTTAATGTGCCTCTCATCTGCAATACACCACACGGGCAAGACATACTCTACAGACACTCTATGTCTAGAGAGCAAAAGGCCAGACTCAGGAACTCCTGTTTTTTATGCATTCAGCCAATTACATGACGGAAGTGCTCAATAATATCTCCAAAGGATCCTGTTCATGTTTTCAGAGTCGCCACATGGAAGAATACAGGCTAATAGATAGCTAGACAATGGCTTTACTTGTATGACTTTGTAACATCAGCTCCCAACAACAGACAGAGTCCAGAATAGAGAAAGATACCAGATGAAAATGAGTCACTAGCAAAGGAAAGAGAAAGCTACCACTCTCTGATGGTAGGGATTATTCTAGGATGAACCTGTATCTGTTTCTAGCCTTACCACCAAATGGGGTAAAACTTTGGAACACAGATAGACTGCATTTAAAAATAATACGACTTCCTAGGCATGAGGTAAGCATACACATTTTTATGGGTTTTTATTGTTATACATTTTCAGATATTTACAGGTATACATTTGTTGATAAAATGCCCCCTCCAAACTTTGGAGTTCAGAGATTCTTTAGGCTAAATATGTACATTAAGATATAGAAATTTGGATGAAATGGAATTCCTGCCTCTGTTTCAATTAAAAGAACTCAGAATTTAAAAAAATCTTAATGCATAATTTTGCTTATGTGTATATTCACCGTTGCAAGGTATTTTCAAGATGTATTTTAAAATTTTTATTCATTATCCCACCTCCCCCTGGGGAAGGATGTTTAAATTGGGAGAGAGGTGGAAGGGTAGGGGTGAGGGGGTGAGGGGGTGAGGAGAAAGCCAACGGATTCCTAGGATGTTTGAAAAGGCTGTATGGAAACCTATTGTTTTATAAGCTTCCAAAATATATATATATATGTGATATGTGTAACTACATATACTCACACAAGAGCGTTTAAGTGGATTTACTCTACATGGGGAATAACGCTCCTCCTGGAAGTCATAGGTTGTCAAATAGAGGGCCCAGTGTCAAGCCTGGGGCAATCCCTCTTGAATTCTTGGTTCCAAGTATCTTGGAGACCCACCAAACTATACAAGCTATAGCTAGTGATCTTGTCTACCCATTATAACTTGACAGTAAATTGCTGTTGCTGAAGACACAGCACACTTTGGTTACTTGACTTGAACAAAGCAGATTGGTCCTGCCCAGTGAGCTTACTCCTGCAGGCTAAGTTTCATAGTACTAGAAGGCACTATTTGGTTGCTAAGGGAAAGAAATCATCAATAATTTTACTCATCTGTTAACCCAATGAACTATAATAGTGTTTGGTTTGGCAAAATATGCCCATGGGTGCAATATTGGCATCAAGATTATCGGAGTAACAAACCACTTTCTGGTTGGACTTAAGGAGTGTTTCACAGGAAGAAATGCATGTAGATCTGGCCAGGAGGCCATGATAAGGGAACTCACAGACCCCAGGGGTGAAACAACAACTATTATTCTGCTAAATGGACATATCAAACTGCCCTCCATATTCCATTCTCTCTAACTGAAAATTAGCATTGCTCTCAGACTTCATTAGAGAAGTTTCCTTGTGCAGTAAACATTGGTTAATGAAGAAACTTACAACTAGTCAAAGTTTTGGAGGTCAAATCTCCTATGCTCAGAAAGATGGTTTATAACCATTTGCTTTAGCCTCTCCCCAAGAGGATGTTAATATTATTGCAGAGGGCTGTTTGGGATTCTGTGTTCATGTCCTTTATTCTGGGTTGAACACATACATGATGAAATAATTAGAATATTCGTTTGTTTCATAGGAGACCATACTTTCCCCTTAGGTGCCTAAATTTTCAGCCATTTGCCTATCTTGTTACAAGGGCCCTCTCACCTTTACACCATCATACTAGTATTTTATACCTTTTACTTTTTTCTTAGCTTTCCAAAAGCTATGTTAATGATCATTTTATGAATCCATGCAAAGTAGATAAATAAACTAACTCTCATGTCTATCAAGTTTTGATAGATGCCTGTAGAGAAAGGCAAGGCCCTTGTCAAAGCTCAGAACATGATTTTCCATACTCCAACCTCCAACCCATTGGAAATTGAAAAAACAAGAGAAGGAAATTGTGTTCTGGCCTTACTTTCTACTGTGAATACTCTCAGAGAGCAAGTGCAAGGTCTCTTGTGCTTTTGTGCATTGAATGGGAAATGGCACCCAAATGCTCATATGTTGCAGTATATGGTCCACAAACAGCAACACAGTTTTAGGATATTTAGCATACTTTAGGGATGGAGCCTAGCTGATGAAAGTGAGTCATGGAGAGTACTTGAGGTCTTATAGCCCTGCCTTACCTGTCTCCTTTCTGCTTCTGTGGCCAGTTGCCTCATGTTCCTACTACCATGCCTTCCTTTTCTGGTGGACTCTTATCCTTTCTTGAATGGTGAGTCAAAATAATCCTTCTTTCCTTACGTGGCTTTTTTTTGTTTTTTTGTTTTTTTTTTTTTTTTGGTTTTTCAAAACAGGGTTTCTCTGTAGCTTTGGAACTAGCTCTTATAGACCAGGTTGACCTTGAACTTCTACCTCACAGAGATCCACCTGCTTCTGCCTCCTGAGTGCTGGGATTAAAGGTGTGTGCCACCACCGCCCAGCTCCTTAAGTTGTTTTATTTGGGTGTTTTGCCACAACTTCAAGAAAATCAAGACGGAAATACCCCAAGGGGAGTCAGGAAGCCAGGCTGTCCTACATCCCCTCTAGATTGCTGCTATTACATCAGACACTTTCATTCTCCTGTCTCCTTGCATGTGGATGTCAATGGAAGTACCTAAGTCTTAGGTTCTTCCCTTGAGTCTTAGGTTCATCTTTTCCAAAAGCTCCCGTGCTGCATGAACTTTAGTTCATCAACTTCCTTATTCTCTGATCTTATTAATCTGTTATTACAGGGCACCAGTCATGAATCTTTTGATGGGTGAGAAAACATATATTACTTTTTCTTCCCTAAAGTCATATATACCATGCACACATTAGCTTAGCTGGCGTCTTCACCAGCAAACACCTCAAACAGGGTGATGCCAGGGCACTTAGAACAGTACTGACATTCAAAACTTGAAAATAGGTTTATACTTCTTTTAGTCTTAACCCCACCATGACTGCATGGATATATTTAGCCCATACAGCTTCCTATTCAGCAGCCAAAGGGAAGGGAGGATGGCTCTGAACTTAGAATTTTAGAGCTACCACAAAACAATGCTTCTCATGTAGTACTGAAAAAGGGTGTGAGAGATCTAGAAATAGATTCATCTCTTTAAAAAGTAGATGTGGTATTTGAGGTTCTTATTGAATTATCCATTCCATATCTACCAGTTCTATACATATAAGCATCCTATGTTACATGGAGACCAAGCTCCAAAGAAGGGTGCTAAAAACAGACTCCAGGAGTTTTTTTTTTCTTTTTTGAGGTGGTATTTTTATCAGCCATCAGGAGATATGGTGCCTACAGTACTTTAAAACAGAAGGGATGGATGCTAATGAGATAATCTCATATGCTAGTTAATGAATGGACACAGAAAAAAATGCAATGCCTCTGCTTTAATTGTCTGTAGTGAGGAATCATGAAATCTTTCATTTTCTTTAAAAAGTAAACACAAAAGCTAAAATTATGTCATACCAGAAGAAATCAATGAGATCAAAGTTATGATAATGGTACAAATAAAATTAGTTTTGCTACATCAAAGAGGGAAAGTTGATGACATTTGGCATTATCTTTTTCCTTTCAATCTACTATACTGCCACATAGTCAGCATGCCCTATGGGTATGCTGGTGTATTGAAGTATTACCTAAGACAATATTTGCAGACATTAAAAAACAGAAAGATAATGATTCCAGCAAACCATATCATTATAAATTTGTTAATTATGGACTATTTTTAAATATTAAAAGCTAAAAACTTTAAATCTAAGAATTTGTCAGGTAAAAGAATTTGTTCCTAACCTCCAAATAAAAATATTGATGTCATAACTCTTTAGTAGATTCTCATGACTATAATCATACACACACACACACACACATACACACACACACACACACAACTGGGGGAGGTACACACATATCAAAATGCTTGAGAACTGGAGGATATTTAGGGCAAATGTGTTACTGTCTAAAGGACAACATTATAATGTATATTTCAGTGCTTCAACTGTTCCATGGTGACCAAAATATTATTTTATAAATCAACAAAACAACTTATCACATATGAGGTATATTTTGTATGATACATGCGTAAACAAACGCATAAGTTATGGTAGCAAAATTATAAAGAACTCTTTGAAGGAATAAAGCTGAAGCATTTTCTAATGAATGAAGTTTCTCTTAAAATCCACTTCAAAGCAAGTAGAATATTTTAATCATTCTGTCCCTGTGTAAGCTAATTTACTGTCTGTTTGGAAACTCAGTGTGAACTAAGTTACCTTTAGAGGAAATAAGATGTTCTTGTCTACCCCTGCACAGTGGACAGACCATAGAAAACAATAATACAAAGGATTTTGTCAAATGCTAATAGAAAGTATTTTGAATGTTTACAATTACATGTCAAGTCAATGTGGTGCACACCTGTATTCCCAGCACTTGAAGACAAAGTGAGGGGATCCAGAATTCAAGGCCATTCGTGGCTACATGACAGTTATAGGGTCATCCTGGGCTATATGAGACCTATATCCAATGAAAAAATAAACACACGGGTGAACATGTGACAAATGTGTGAAGAAGTAGTTATATTTGCCCTGATTTGAACACTATACCAACCACCCATCTTTTGAAATAGGACCATTTTGCTCTAAAAGCATGTGAAGCTTAAAACTAAACTTAACTTAAAAAATGAGATGAAAACCAACTTGATATAAATTATTTAAAATGACTAATAAATTTCCTTTAAAATAATGCTTTAAAGTTTCCTAATTGAAGCTACCTGTCACTTTTTCTCAGCCAGTAAATCTTGCACTATGAGTAGGCAGTAGTAAGACAGTCACATATTGGTATAAAAATTTTCATCACCATTGTGATATCTCTTGAGTTTATAATATTTATCAGATTGATAAGTGTTCTGTGTAATTAATAGGACTTAATAATAATAATATTTAGGATTAATATTTTGTACTATATATGTTTACAAAATGATTCTGAGGTTATAATTAAGTCATATTTTAAGCATATAAGAGTACAGGTTTCAGGCATACCATTTAATGAAGTAGACTTATTAGCTAGCTTGTTATGGGATGAGAATAATACCACTGAAAGGAAAAATGAAGACTAATGTTATTTAAAGCCAACAGGAAAGAAAGCAGACAAAATAGCTTTTTACTTAATTATTCACAACAATTTTCTGGAACTGCTATTTAGTTATAGTCACACAAAACTACAGTCATTTAGAAATGGCTTCCATTATTTTTCTGTCAGCTTGCTCTTCTGGCCATGAACCATGGCTTTCTACCCTGAACTATAATGCTATGGAAAACTGTGTGCGGGTCCAATTTCTAAAATCAAAAACATGCGAGTGTGCTTCAAATCAAAAATTTAAATTGACTGGTTATAAATAAGCTTTATTTCTGTCCAAATAGAAATATTATAAGGCAGTTATGCCAAAGTTAAAACATTGTTTCCTAGATGCCATAAGTTATAAATTTAGAAGTATCTCAAGTCAAATTATATATAAATATACAGAGCAAAAAGTAAAATGATAACTCTGTTTAATGTAGTTTGTTGCTGTTCAAATATAAATTAGATTATGTTGTACTATGATGACAGCTAGAACATCATTGCATCCCAATGATAAAACCAACGGGTAATGTGTGCATTAGAGTGGAGAACAGGAAAGATATGTAAATAAAATTCTTTAAAACCTTTGTGTCTTTAAAACACAGACCAACCATGTTCAGCTCTACAAAGATAAGGGCTAAACGGCTCTCTATATCTTGCAAACCATCTTGACATCCCTGCCAATGTCTTAGGTTTATAAATTACACGTCACAAGGACGCTAATGCAATTTTTACATGGGCAAGTCAAATAGGGTCATCAGAATCAAGAGGTTGGTGAAACTTAGTGACATTTCCAGAATGCTTGTAAGGGAAGCTGAGGATTCCCTAGGCCAGCATAAGTCAGCGAAGGCAAAGACATGCTGGCTAAAAGAAAACCCACCAAAAGCTGAAATATAGATTGGAATGATAAAGAGAGCAGACTTCCATATCAGAGAACTGGCAGAAGCCCCGAGTGAGAAACAGCCCTAAGCCTTCATTTGTGTGCTATAGAGCCCGGGCACACAGAGAACCTCAGTGCTAGTGCCATCCCCCACAGCACTGGTGGCCAAGCCCACTAGGGAACAGAAACTGTAGGTAGCACAGTGCAGTTGATGGCCAAACAGACGACATCAGCACCGCTTCAGTTGCCTGCCATTCCTATCCAGGGGTGATGGGTACAGAAATAGAAAGGGCCTCACTTTTGACCTTTATTATACGAAATGAAGTGCAGAAAATCTAGGCACATTTGTAACAAACAGACCAGATATGAGAAAGATGGTGAAGGCAAGGCAAACAAAAGCCCAAGGCTAACTGACTACATTGTTATTTTGGTGCGTTTCTAATCTTACAAACTACCCCAAATCACACTCAATGATAGACCAGGCTCAAGTTTTTTAACCTGGAAAAAATATGAAACGGAGAATTAATATTATTTCTTGAAAATAATGATAAAAGTACCGAGAACAATATTTTGTTGCTTGAAAACATAGACGTCATCTACTAAAGTTTCTAAAATCATTTGTATCAAAACATTTTAAAGATAGAAACAAATGCAAGTGTTCCCCCAGACTCTCTTTGTTACTCTGCTCCTTTGGATCATTCATTTTTCACTCTCTGGTGGAGGCCACATCTGTCCTCATTGCGTTGTCTTTCACTCACCCCACATACAATCTTTTAAGAACGAAATAACTCTAAACTTGTCATTTTCTTTTCCTCTTAAATTGTCTTTCATCTGTTACTAAATTTTAATTTGCTGCAGTAGGATCATTAATTAGTTGAAGAGATAAGTGTCTTGTGTTTGTCTTTTAAGCAGCCTCTACCTCAAAAATGGTGGCAATATAAGCTTGGAGCAATAAATTTTCATCCCATATTCACATAAAATAGAACATGTTAGGAACTTCTATGTAAGACTGATTGCAGGAAGATAGAATATTATACACAGTAAAATTGATAAATGAAATTAGAGAAAAAAGGCAATCTATTGCCTTCTCTAAAATTAAAATAGCACTATAGAAAATTTTTGAGAAAGTTACTAGAGATGAATTACTCTACGAATTACAGACATGTCACAATATAATACAATGCAACCATTGTGTTAATATTAAGTATTTTGTAAATATCACTGATAATACATATTAGACTATTTTACTTCAACCTATGAATGTTTAAAGGGTAGTATTTCATATTTTAAGCAACTATTTCCCTTAATATCAATACTGAAATATGTAATAGCATGTTCATTCTCAATTATGAAGCCAGAAAGGCATATAAATGTATAAACTACATAATTGTAGAGGGTTTGTTTGTCTAATATAGAACAAATTGAGTGATTTAAAATAGTCTAAATAGTTATTACCGTCTAACTGTGAAATGTTCTTCCTTCTCACTCCCCAAGAATTTCTTGCATTATAATAATGGATTCTAAAGGAACAAATTGCATACACACAATCAGTCACTGCAAAGTGTAGGTGGCCCTCACAGCATGATGTCATCACACTGTCACACAGGACTTCTTGTTGACATGAAGTTCCATGCGACTCAGTAGTCTTATACACGAACTTGGCCCGCCCACATGTTTAAGGGGATGTCAAGGATTTCAAGTAATTGCTTGGAACAAACGCTGGCGTGTAGGCTGCAGCTGATTCACCATCTGAGGGGAAAATGTGAGCTTACTGAGGAGTTTTAAATGAGGCATTTAGAGAGGAACGTGTAATTAATTACCCAAGTAAATCCAAGAAGCACAGTGTTACAGCAGGAGTAAGTCCACCTGTGGCTACTCCTCCCCTCTGCCTTGTGAACTGACCAGCTGTAATATCTACAGAAGGTCGCTTGCCCTGTGACAGTCCCTCCCTCTGTGCTCAAGTAAGTTTCATGCTGGAGTGACAGAGAGATGACATTACCAGACTGTCCGGATGCCTTCTTTCATATATGGATCCCACTGCGCTTTAAAACATTTTAAAGATATTTGCCCACAAAAGCGAACATTTAAAAGTAGAAATTCTATGGGATCTAGAATTTGTGTTTTCAAAATGAACAGTTCTTATAGAAGTATTCCTATATTTCTATGCATTGTAATAATAAATACTTTTATATAGTGTAGTAATTTTAAAATTGTTAATTTATTTAGGTTTAGCAGTATCTGGCAATATCTTTGCAGCATATTTCATTTTTTAGGAAAGAAAGGAAGAAATTTAATAAAAAGATCATTTCTATGTAGAAGTACTCTACTAGGTACAAATGCTTGGATGACCACTGTCCGGGGAAAATTTTGTCTAATCTATGTAAATAAATTATAAAAATATATTTAAATAAAAAGTGATAAAGTGTAATGATACCATTTTTCTTCCTATTTGCTTTTTATCTGATGAAATTATAATAAATATATTTTTAAAATAAGGCTGTATGGAAATTCATTTCCTTCAGAGAACATATCTTTTAAAAGTTGGGCTCTTTTATAAAAAAAATTAACTCAAAATGGGCCATGGTCTTGAGTTTGTGAGTTAAACATATAAGACATTTTTTTTCCAGACAGGATTTTCTTGTGTAGCCTTGGCTGTCCTGCACCTTGCTCTGTAGACCAGGCTAGCCTCAAACTCACAGAGATCCACTTGCCTCTGCCTCCTGAATAAATGGGATTAAATGCATGCAACACCACTTTCTACTTGTATAAAACCCTTAAAATAGCAAAATTTGATTGAATTTGGATTAGATAAAAAATCCTTATTTAATATTTATGGTGTTGGAAGTTCATCTTGGGGCCAAATACACATTATGCACCCACTCCATCATGAAATAGAGCTTGATTTTGTATCAGGAAACATGGCATCAGAAATAACAGTTAAAAAATTAACTACAATTTGTAAAGTTTAGAAATATGCATCCAAGGGCATCATGAAGAAAAGGAAAAGATAGCCAACAGAATGAAAGGCAGAATTTACGAGTCATGTGGCTTATGTACACCTTGCCTAGAATATGTAAAGAACTTCGAGAAGCCAACAATAAAATGCAAATGACCCAACTAAAATCTTGATCAACTTTTTTGAGGGTATCTCTCAAAAGGAGATAGATAGATAGCCAATAAGGATATGCAAACATGTTAAATAAGGAGAGAAATTAGATGTTTGGCACTGTTTAAAAATGTTAAATGATGATTTATCCTGCAACCTAGTGGTTATATTCTAGACATAAATCTAGGAGAAATAAGAACACATCCATATAAAAATCTTGTACACAAATTAACATGAATTTATTTTTTAATATCAGTACTCACTATATCTAAAAGGTAGAAACAAATCAAATGTTCATGTCCACATAAATATATACATATATATTTGGACATATATACATATATATTCATACAGTGGACTATGTTTTGACAATGATAACATAGCAGTACTGTTACTTTCATTAACATGAATGAATTGATGTCCTTGCTTCAAGTCAAAGAGCCAGTTACAAATATTTTATTTTCATGACAGAAATATCATGGTTTTATTGTATAAACTATGAGATAGCAAATCCTTAGACAAAAAGTGGGCTGATGGAGTCGGGGACTGAGGAGCCATGACAGAAGAGTATACAGGTTTTGGAGGAAGATAATGCAAATATTTGAAAATTAGAAAGTTGATAATTGCAACCCTTCTTGTGGACCCTAATAGGCTCTTAGTAGACACACTTTAAGTTTTTTTTTATGATATCCTGTCAGTGGTGGTGCAAGCCTTTCAATCTTAGCTGCTGAGAGACAGAAGTAGGTGGATCTCTGTGAGTTCAAGGCCAGCATGATCTACAAAGTGAGTTCCAGGACAGCCAGAACTGTTACACAGAGAAACCCTATCTCTGTGTAACAAAAACAAAATGAAAAATTACGGTACATGAATCCTATCTCGATAAAGTTGCTAGATTAAAATGGTTTTGGCAATTATAACTATCAACAATTTTCCTATTTGATGTTTAATCTTAGGTACAAAAGAACAGCAGCAGACATATTTTCTCACTCAAAGAGACATAAAGCAGCTAATTAGGAGGGGACAGTTGGATGGGTTGTTGGTAAGCCTATCATAGATGAGGAATAATGTGACAGAAAATAAAATACTTGCACAATAGGGCACACATACCCTGTGATAAAATAAGTGGAAATGTACTCAATGAAAGGAAAAGTCTCTGTGATTAGCCCAAAGCCTTGGGGTGGATGTATCTGACACATGTTGATGGGCCATAGTATTTTTTAAACATGGGGTCAATGGAAGAAGAGATTTTAGGTAGAAAAATCTTTTTAGTAAGATTCAGAAGCATAGAACTGTGAGTTCTTAGAATTGGTGCATTCCCTCAACTTTGCTTGACTACATGGCTCTTACAGAGAAGAGTGTATGGCAATCAAGAGTATTAGCATGAAAAATATAGTGCTAATATAAAGACAGGGCAGAATAATTCCAGCTGTTCACCATGGAACAGTGCTTGATAGATTCAGTCAAATATAGGTGGTGTGTTAGTATACAGGCTATGGAGATGAATAAATATCAATCCCTACCCTCATGGGTAGCATTCTATGGTGAGGGAGAAAAGTAAATCAACACATGGCATGTGATGTAAAATAAATGTCATAATTGATGGAATCGGTGTGCATAGAGATACACTCAAGAGGAACGTATCTCAGCAGAACAAAGTAGGGGAGCAATCGTAGTTTCTAAATATGAATTGCATATGAATTATGTCTCAAAAGAAAAGATGAAAAAAATAAACAAAAATATCTACTTCCAGGAATAATTTTCTAACACAGAATAATACTATCTTGATTCAAAAACGAGAAAGAAAATAAAAATCAAACTTTAAGCTATGATTAATATTTGTAAAGAATTATCAAATGTTGCATGGGTAGGAAGTACTGAATCCTAACCCTCGAGAGATGGGAAATAAGAAAGGAAATAAGAATGGAAGAAAGAAAGATTGGCCAGGTTTCCTGCCTCCAAGCATTATCCATCACAAAACAGAGAGAGAAATAAAATAGCCAGCTACCTTCATGAGAACTGAGGTCAGAGTGTCCCAGGTATTTGTAACACACACTACAAAAACTTAGAGAAGACTCAGGGTGTCTGCCCACAAGCCTGGCCTTCAGTCTTTAATTTGTATGTTCAAGAGAAAAAATTACCCAAATCTGGTAAAAGAGTGACTTCAAACCCTCAGTATTAACACAGACAAGACCCAGAAATGTCACAACTATGCAAAGAGTGCATGTTCCCATCAAGCAGATTAGAAAGACACTGCAATGCAAAAAGCACTTCTTGGATTTCTTAAGTGAAGTTGAATAACAAAATGTTACCTTTAGTTGCCTGGCTCTAGCTAAAGGTGGATATAACAATCCATAAGGATGCATTAAAAAATCCCAAAGTAAGAATTACAAACTAATAACAAATAAATTCAATCTACAATTAAGACAATGTGATAGTAACAAAAATATAAAGCCAGTGGAGTCACAAATTACTCAGTAAAGATAGTATATGCAGTTTTCCATGTCCTGAGAAACAATTTGATACCCCCATGGAAATTATAAATGAATGTTCTTGGCTGGGCAGTAGTGGCACATGCATTTTATCCCAGCACACAGGAGGCAGAGGCAGGCAGATCTCCATGAGTTCAAAGCCAGCCTGGTCAATGGAGCAGATTCTAGGGCATCCAGGGTTACACGGAGGAACACTGTCTTGAAAATTAAAAAACAAAACAAAAATCAGCACAGATCATAAAGTTTTAAAAAATGATGAACTATTTCATCAAGTGTTAAAATTTTCTCTCTTAAAGTTGAGGACAGAGCTCAGGGATCAGTAGCAGAGTGCTTTACTAGCACATGTAAGGACATAGGCTCAGTTTTTCCAGTACAGCAAAGTAGAAACTTAAGGTTTCATCCCAACTACACAAAGCTTGAGGGAAAGCTAGGGTACATGAGACTCTGTCTGAAAACAAAAATCAAAGAAAAATTTGTGCACTTTAAAGATACTGTTTAGAAATAGACAAGGAAAATTATTCAGTGGGGAAAAGTATTTGCAGGATTTCTATATGATAAAAGAATGGAGGAAAGATCCAGGGAGAAGCTATAAAAGTTTTTTTTTTTTTTTTTTACAAACTAGAGAATATTTTTTTTCTTTTTTTTTGAGACAGGGTTTCTCTGTAGCTTTTGGTGCCCATCCTGGTACTAGCTCTTGTAGAACAGGCTGGCCTCGAACTCACAGAGATCCACCTGCCTCTGCCTCCTGAGTGCTGGGATTAAAGGCGTGTGCCACCACCGCCCGGTTACTAGAGAATATTTTAATGGAATGATGGGAACGAAAGCAACAGCAGCAGCAACAAAACCATATTCCAATAGCCAAGACACATAAGTCATTATCTACTGTGGCTATCTAGTTCTGCAAGCCCCATAGTAGCTAAAATTAGAAAGACTGGCAAGTCACAAAACATGGAGATAAGGGTCCTCAAGTGAGTTCTATGTAGCATCATGCAAATAAAAAGGTACCAGCATTTCAGGAAGCAATTTGATAATTTCATAAAAGCAAACATATACTTAGCATGTAAATTTCAGAACAAAACTAAAGACAGTGAAGCCCTACTTCATAGATATTTCCCAAAGAAGAATGAAATATTTGTCCACATAAATCCCGTGCTTTAACACCCATAGCATCTGTACTCAAAAAAAAAAAAGAAAGAAAGAAAAAGAAAAAGAAAACCACACCAAATCACAACTAAACAGTCTGCCCTTTGGTAAATACATCAATATATATATATATAGCATATTGTTATTTAATGAAATATTGTCAAGGATACAATGTTATAAAGGCACCCATGCTCAATAAGAAATAAAAACTCCTACTGAAGCTACAAAGGTATCTGGGCAACCCATTAGTTCAACTGAGTGGTGGAGAAGTGTACTTCAGGTGGTTGTAAGATGTTAAAGTAAAGCTAGGTCAAAGAAAGAGCATATTGACAGTCTGTGGCTGTTAGAGTCAATGCTGAATGTCACCATGTGTTTTGTCTTTTGATTGTGAAGATTCTATTTAGGTGTGTAATTATTTATTTTAGTGTGTTTGTCTGTGTGCTTGGGTGCCTGGTCCCAACTGTGCATGTAGAGGTCAAAAGAGAACATGTATGTCCTCCTGCATCACTCTCTGCATTACCTTTGAGGCAGGGTCTCTCTCTCAACCTGGGTGTTTGCATTTCCTCTGCTAGGCTGAAAGTCCCAATGATCCTCCAAACTCCACTCCCCACAGCATTTGTGGGAACACCTGGCTTGTTATGAGAATACTGTCACTCTGGACCTCATGAATGTCAAGAGCAAGTACTTCCACCCACTAGGTCATCTCTCTAACCCCTATGTATGTGTTTGTTTGTGCATGTGTCTTGGGTTGAGGGGAGGGGCATGTTTGTTGCACTGTGCACATGGAGATTTGAGGAAAAGTAGCCTGAGTCAGTTCTCTCTTGGCACCTTGTGGGTTCTAGGTACAGAACTCAATTTGTTGGTCTTGAGCCAACTCACCCACCCACAGATTAAATTTCTTCTGGCAATCCAGGAGGATGTTTTCCAAGCAGCTATAGTAATAAACTGTGTCTTTCATGATAACACTATAATGATGCACTATTTGGGTAGATATTGGGTAAAATGTACAAATTATAACCTAAAGGGCTAGATGTCAGAAAACAAAACTGACTATTGAAGTGGAAAATCACATTTACAAATCATTTTATCTTTTTTCTCTGATTGAGCAGTAATATTTTATCTTGTAAAACAATTTAAGATGTGTTACATCATATTGTTTGTGAAATAATGAATAGAATATGTTGCCTTAACTTCAAGGTAGCATTATATTCGAAGATAAAGATTTTCAAGATTAGAAAGCTTTTATTCTTTTTATTCATCAATGGTTTGCTGTAGGATTTATTTTATGTGACTTTACAGCATGAACATCACCATTCGTTCATATTTTCTTCAATACAGAGGTACGTAGAGCTCACGATATACTCAGAAGAGACAGAAACATGGGAAAAGCCAGAAGATTAGCGAATTTGCTGTGAGACTGTATCTCTTAGGAATATCGTAGCTGCACATAAAGTCTCGGCACCAGGAGTTCCTAAGCATGAGGTGGATCAGAGCAACACAATAGAAAAGCTAAAGTGGGTGTGGAAAACCTTTGAGCCTTTAACCCTAGACAAAGAACTAAAATATTCTGGCAGCATGTCCTAATCTTCTCTAGGACGAACACACCAGTTGGTTATCAAATACCAAATGGCCAGCTCTGTTAACACATATACAAGAAACATTACACAGACTGAGCAGACTGTACTTACGCGTTTAGGAGAGTATATATGTATATGCCTATAACATAGTTGTATGTAACAACCATTAATGAAAAAATATCCATGATTTAAGAGCACAAGGGGAAGGCTGTATGGAAAGAATAAAACATAACAGGGAAATGATGTAATTGTAATCTCAAAAACCAAAAGAAATAATTTTAAGAGAGGATGTATCACTATAATATCTATGGAGGGCATAAGAGGGTACCATCTTAAATTCAAGGGATTTTTCCTCCCTTCACAAATTTACATTGAATTGTTTTCTTTGTTTTTCTGAGCAACTCAGTCCTTTATTTTCAATATAACTCTCATATCACATAAAGAGTATCTGTCATGTTTTCCAGGAGAAAGAAACTCAATGAAAGTAGCATGAGGAGTCCCAGAGAGTCTGTTTTTGATGAATTATGTTCTTAAAGATATACTCAGTATGCGGTTGAAAAACGTATTGATTAGTAACAAGTCTTTCTGTAATGCACATTCTCTTTAACTTCCTCTGAAGTGACAGGGTTTAATCAAGAGCCCTAAAGAATTGACTACCAAGAAGGAGACAGTATAATGGAGTTGGCCAAAACTTCCAAAATAAATGATTATTTTATACTCACAGGAAACATATTGATTTCTGTGTTTGCATCGCCTCCTTTGATTTGTATCTTTCATAATAAGCTGCTTAACAAAGGGATTTTTCTGTGACTGGCATAAAGCTCCTATCAAGTCCTTTGAAATTTACCTTTCTGTGTGCTATTGAATATTAAGAAATTAAATATGAGCAGAAAGCAGTTTGAAATACCACTTGCACTAATTTAAAATCTGAGCTTCTTTTCTTTTGTAAAATATGAACTCTAAGTAAACTCTCTTCATGAAGCTAAAATCACTCTCTCTAGCTTTGGATTGCACCATCACCATGTCTCAAGATGTTAGAAACTCTAATACCTTTAGCATTCCTGCATGGATGTCATCTATTAGACATGAATTAGTTTTTCTACTAAATATACAAATGAAAAATGAAGCGTCCCTTACAACAGAGTGAGCTATATGTAGTCACATGCTTCTCAAATGCACACCACTCTATGGATAATTCTTAGAGAAATTTCTAACTGATTTCAACAATATACTACTGTGATGTCGCAGTCCTAAAAATCTATGTTTTTCTTCCTAAATATTTTAAACAGAACCAATAAATAATGCGCTTTAAACAATTTACATCATAACTTTTTAAATCATAAAATATTAAACCATAACTTACAAAACTATATCAATAACCTTCAATCACCAGTAAAATTGAATATTTAATTTTAATACTAGCATGACTCTCCTGTTCTATGTCTCAGTTTATGTTGAACCCAAGTTTACTATGATGGAAGCTTTTCTGTATGATCTTACACTCCTACCTCCTGGTTTCTCAGTTTAAGAACCCTCCAAAGAAAATGACAAATTTTGACAAAATTTGCTTTAGCAGCCTGAATTTCCCCAGACCTCATAAATCATTTGCTCATTCCTTGCTTTTAAATTCTTAACTACTTTACCTCCATTATGTCAACATCAGAACAAATCGGTGAAGAACATGCAATGAATAGGCTAATGGTTCAGGCATCTCTAGACAATCCAAGAAAGGATTGAGTTTTCATATGTCAGCGATCAGACTGTGTGCTTTGCCATTCCATGAACTCCAACCTCAGTTCTGTGATTTAACAGCTAGCTGCAGATCTGAAAGTTCAAAATCAGTTTCAGTCTGTGTTCTTTTTTCATAATATAAAATCTCAGAATAATAAGGAATGAATCACTATCAAATGAGATATGCCTTGTGCAGTATCCAGATGCCTTTCCAATACAGGGATATCATCAGGGAAAACTCAATTTCTTTCTCCTTTCCCTAGTGTTATAACACTGTTATTATTGCTGGAAATGCCCATGTTCTAAAATCTCTTTTATTACTTATATTATTTATTTTAAGAAGCTGTATACATGTATATACTTATATACACACATATGCTTATATATGTATATATATGCAAACATGTATATAAGCATATTTGTGCAAATATGTATGCATATTTTATGTGTCTAAAAGTTAAGCCTACTGCTTTCAGACTTCTAAAATCTTTGTGGAGTTTTAAAAACTTCAATGAATACCTTTTATAAGAATAAACTAATTACACTGTCTTTCATTCCCTAATGCTTCCTTATCTTAGATTAGCACTGATGATATCTATGTGCTATGCAAGTAACTAGATATTACTCAATTTAAGTATAATTTTAAAAGGCTGAATTTTTGCTCACAAGGATCCCATTAGGAATAACATCTCAAAAGGTGATTCATTTAAATAATAATCCAATTATTAATCTTTGAAATGTTAGGTCTTTTAAATGTTTCCATGGGATTAATATTTTTGAGGCCTTTTTCTAATGTTATCCGAAGATCTTTTTATTGTATTTAAAATGTTGCGAGATGAAGACCTCTGCCCAGCAGGCATCATGTGTGGGGGTTGTTAAAACTTCCCCATTTCTGAGACTCATTATTGTGGTCCTGATTTTCTAACTTCCTAGTCCAAAGTACCAGAAACAGGACTTCAAATGGATGACAAGAAGAATCTTTCTCTTCTTGATCAGCCTAGATAACAAGATCCCTTCTTATGCTCTGGAATTGTGAGGATGAAAACAAAATTCTACATTTTAAAAATAATGTATTGCAAGTTTTTTTTATTTTTTAAAAAAATGTAAGTAAATTTTGTTTGGTGCCTATACTGATTCAGGTTCTTTTTCAGGAGTTATCAGTATCAATGGATAAGGTTGTCTGTGTGACTAGATGTTAAACAGATAAATATTTGGGAGTGAAAGAACTGTGGGCAGGATTAATTTGGTGTTCCAGTCAGATTTTGACAAGGGACCCTTTGATGGTAACATAGAATTCATGGCAGCATTGAGGCAGGAGACAGTGTGGTTATCTTTAGGGATCTATTTTGAATGATTTTGTGTAACATATTTGCATATTAGATATATGAGATGCACATCAGCTTAGTAATAGAAACAGTTACATTAGCATCTACTTGCTAGATATCTCACATATGATAGCTAATATCACCATCCTCTTCCATTCATCAAAATTCATTATCTCACGTTAGAAACTTTTACATTTATTCCCATCATACAAGTGAGGAGTTTCAAGGATAACTGTATTCTTAACATTTCTATGAGGGCTAGCTAGGAGTGGTACAACCACATTTCAAACCCTAGACTCCTTGATCACTCAACCCAAAGAGTCAGCTAGATAGTTCTACTAAGACTGCTCGAAGAGAGTTAGTGAAGAACTTGACACCTGTGATGAATAAGAGAGATAGGCATAGTTAGATGAAGTTAAGACTTATCAACATAGACATACATGTAATTAAGAAGACAGTGCTTTATATGAGAGATCCTACTTGTGTTTGCTAATTGACAGGATTTAGACTGTATGTACGTATGTGTTTTTATGTCAAAAGTGGCTAATATTTAAATAACTTTCTAGTCAACCATGCCTCTCCATGCTTCTTTTCTCTGCTTTAAGCAACCATAGGCAACTTTATGAACTTAAAGTTTTAGTAACTGGCTGTTTCCATGCCAATCCAATCATCACTGGATGGCATGATTTTACTTTTGTTGTTATTGGAGATTTTTTTAAAATTTTTCTTTATTTGGTTGGTTGATTATGGAGCCAGAGTTTTGCTATGTAGCTGAGAATGAATTTGAACTTTTAATTCTCACACCTTTACCTTCTGAAGTCTAGGATTACAGGATTATGTAGTATAGAGGATCAAACACAGGTCCCTGTGAATGGTATCCTGATACTTTCCAAATTGTTCTAAAATATCAGCCCATTTGTTTCCTGAAGGCTACCTCTTTATTGGTCGTTTCCATCATTCAACCTTAGGTACTTACTTTCAATATAAAAAATCAAATTGTAGTTACAAATTTTACTTTGTAGTATTAAATTGGGACATCTTGTGGACTCATTCAAGTACTTTTCTGCCTCTCTTGTTTGCTCCCATTCTTTTATCTACACCTATTCCTGATCCCATCAGAACATTCTCACCAGGTGCTCTAGAATTTATTTCCTATTATGTTAGTGTTTACAATCAATCACTTTCTTGTTACCTTATCCATTCGTATGTCTTCTCATGCCCTGTACACTTACATGGAAAATTCCCACTTTAGAAAAATAGATCCAGAAATATGGAGAAAACCAGGAAGATCACTCCACATAAACATTGCAACTTCTGTCTTTTATTTCATACCAAATTTTAGAAAACGTCTAAATTTGTTGATCCTACTTCTTCCTCTGTCATTCATGGACTAATGTATTTTAATATGGATTTCTGTCACATTCTTTTAAAAAAAAACTCTGTTGCAGAGGCAGCTAACAGTACCCTTGTTTAATATGAGAGATATCATACAGCTCAGTGTGCATTGTAGAAACTCTTTGGAAATATTTTCCTTCACCCCCTTGCTTTCCATGGTATCTCTTCACTCCATATTTCTCCTTTTACTTTGTCTATTCTGTCTCAGCTTTCTTCATGGTTGCTCCTCTAATTAATAACTAAAGAACAGAGCCATTCATAGGACTTTTTGTTTGGGACATTATCTTTTGTCTTTCTACCATCTCTCCTTTCATAATCTCACTCACCATCTTGGTTTCAGTTACTATCTAGAAGTCAATGATTTCAAAGTTATTTATGTAGCCCAGATTTTTGAGGTTCATGCTGCAAATAAGATCCTCTTATGGATATACCTAGTGTTCCTAACTTATAGCCATTCAGGGTGACCATAACTGCAAATAACACAAGCCAGGTTCAAATATATGAAGAGTTATTCATGGGCCTTGTTGGTCAGATCTTTATTAGTTCTGGTAAGTTATTTTTATGAAACAATAGTGGAATTCTAGTATTTGTCTCCATCTCATTCTTAGACCCTTACACCTTTACCCTCTTCTCATATTGGACATATCTTTCTCTATGCTCTCCTCTTTCCCTATCAGTCCATCGACCAGAGGTTGTATTATTAATGGACACCTGGCTACATCATTTCCCATCTAAGGCCCCACATGGTTTCCATTGCACTTAGACGGGATGTCAGATTTCTTTCATTAGGTTACTAGAACCCCTTTCGACTTTCTCTTCCCTCTTGCACGTGGTCAACCCTGATTCATTCTTTTCTCCACTTGTCCTGGATGCTTCAGTCACCACACCGTGTGCATTTTAGGTTCCCAATCATGCCAGCTAGTTCTCCATCGCAGGGAACTGCCCATGTATATTTGCTTTCTCAATTCAGCTGCTTTTGCTGCATCTCAGGCTTAACATTATCCTTTTCTCTTCACCTGTGCACTATTGAGAAAGTTTCCTGTCACATGTAGGCTTTGGGGAAATTTGAGCTTTGCTTCTTCTAACACTCAGAGTCATTTGCAATTATAGCACAGTTTAGGTGCCAACTTTAGGACCTCGGACACCCACCAACAAGATTACGGGCACACAAATATTTGCTAAGGAGAAGAGTGGTGCTTACATTAAACTTCTTTTCACTAAAGACTAAAATTGCTTTTCTCCTGCATTCCCTTTGTTGCCATGATTCCCATTAATTACAGTTTGTAACTAAAAATTATTACATCAAGGTAAAGTGAGATTTTCTTTCTTCCCGTGGGACACCACAGATTATAGGAATGTTTGCTATAGAACTGTGCATCTAAGCTTCAAAATGAAGATCCTAGAAGTACATTTTGATGTTTTCTACACTGTTTAATAAGGAAGATGTCAAAACATGAAATGGAATTGAAAGGATGATAGAAGAATATGAGAAGCCTGTGTCCTCTTAACACGCTCCATCTCATTCTGCACTGGATATTCAAACTCCCAGGTTGGCAAAGTGAAGCCGCACTGTGCCTCACCTGCCTTGTTCTCTATAGGAAAATACTAATATCCAGGATAAAATGAAAATCAACTGGGAAAAGGATAGTTTTGCTTTGTGTTTTGAACTTTTTCTATCCCTAGAAGGAAAATTGTATGTCTCTGAATGTTATTTAATCTCGAAAAATCTAGAAAATGCATGTTTCTCAGCGAACTAACTAGGAAGACATTGTCACAAATACTAGGACCCCTTGTGCTGATACAAGAGCACATTTATATAAAAGGAACACACATCTGATGAGGAATGTTCACACACCTATCATAAATAGGCAGACATCAGAGGACTGGGTGGAAGTTTCTGCCTTGAAAGGGGTAAGTTTTGTCTGTGTGTTGTTAACTTATTTATGTATTCTTTGAACAAACTGTATCGTTTAAAAGGAACATTCCCCCTTACTTGTTGCGAATTTGATGACTCATTTGACTTCAACTGCGGAATGATACATTCCATTCAATACATTGACCGTAAATGTACTTACTCACATATCACTTTGCACAGGAAAATTTTCCCTCCTAATTTTCCTTCAACACTCTAAAACTTGGATTCCAACAGTGGGAAAAAATTGCAGGCTTTATTTTTATGATAAAAAAGTATACAAAATGTCTAAAGAGATGGAACAAAACATAAGAGCATGTATTTGTCTTTGAGAGACTTGGGTTTGACTCCCAGTACCCATGTTGAGTAGCTAACAATTGCCTGTAATTCTCACTCCAGATGTCCAGAGGGTCTGACTTACTCTTTTGCCTTCTGCTGATACCTTGCTCATGGGTGCATCCCCTTATACAAACACACATACACATAATTAAAAGCAACAAAATAAATCTTTATGAAAGGACATGTGAAATAAACCTCTTCCTTAACTATATGGTTTTCCTAATTTTGAACCTTTTTCCAGTGACATTTGCTTTTCTTCTAACAATTTTATTACACATTTCTCTTCCCTTCCTTTTTGGCAATGATTAGGCTGCCTGATGTACTTGTTTCTAAAATCAAATCAATTCTCCGTTTATTAGTTTGGCTCAATCTACCGGCAATATTGAAAGTGACATATACCATATATCTTAAAGATAGTAGTGAACCTGAACTCGGCGCTTCTGCCAAAGAACTCCTGCTCGTGATTTCATGCTGGTATTTTTAGTTTCTAGTAATTTGGGGAAAGGTGATATAGGTGACAAGTCAGAAATAAAGTGGAGAAATATGGTACCCAGATCCATCTATATATAACACCTAGAAAATGTATAGAAAAGTGCATTTCCATTCCAATAACACCTGTGACATTTAGACATTCTATAGAATTTCTGCTTTCAGTCTTTGCCTATATCATATGCAGCAACTAGCTTTCTCTAAATATAGTCAAAGACCTGAAACTAGTCAGACTCTCAGAACTTATATGGTGCAGTGAAGAATAAATTTGCGTGCATTTATACCTGCTATAATTCTTCTCCATAAATGGGTTAATAAAACCAGCGTCATATTTGGAAAAACTTAAAAACCTCAAACCAAGAAACTCAATGGCGACTTGAGCTACATAAAATGTTCACGTTAGAATATAGTCATGATCTTTGTGTGTAACAATAATCCACCATTAAAAGATATATTTGCATGATTTACATGTCATGTCTTCAGGGATACACTTCCTTTTATGTAGTGGAAGGCAATTTGCTCATTAACACAGTAAATATCCTTCATTTACATTTAACAATCATGCTAGCAAATGCCAGACTTTCATCCATACAGTTCACTGCACCTTTCTTCTGGATTTTTCTCCTGGCAACATTTTATCTTTCCTTTTTAGGAAGCAAAACTCTTTTACATATTATAACTCTTCGATATAAAACATTAGTAAATAATAACAGAGTCTCAAAGCCCTTGGCAACTGGACCCTTGACAATTGCTGCATTTAAATAATTTGAAAATAAGCATTATGATAATTTTTAAGTGGAAAGAATAGACCTTCTCTCTCCTTCTCTTGCTCTCTCTTTCTCTTTCATTCTGAATTTTTAGTTGGAACATCATACACATGCTCAAAACAAGGCAATGTGAGGTATCAGTTCATTTCTGTAAGGGAGTGGTTGCAGACAAGGTATGGAACAAGCAGAAAGAGAAGAGGCAATGTGTTGACAGTTCCTGTTTACGCAAATGACATGATTGACTGGAAAATCCAGTAAAAAGCTTGCCCAGAAGACGAGTAAGTCAAAGCACCTGTCCACACACAGACACTTACCCCTGAAGACCTTCCCTGGAGAGCGCGGCTGAGCTTCAGGGTAGACTGGCTGCAAGCAAACTCAGCTTGCTGTGCCTCAGTCTGTTGGCCTGTGACAGGTGGAGACTGGTGGCCACTTGGTCACTTAGCCGAGGGTATTCTTTTTAGGAAGCAGATTTTCACCTGGAGAGGGGAGAACATGTCTTACATAGGAACCACGATTCAATATCTTGTTCTAGAATAATGCACACATAAAAATTACAGGGTTATGCTTGCCCGTAGGTATCTGTACCATATTTTTCTGAGTTTTGATTTTCCTGAAATATAACTGTGAGTTTGTAGTTTTATACATTTTTCACTGTTTATGAAGAAAACATGCCAAAAGCCTAAGCTTGGTGGTAGTTAAGTAGCAAATCCCTTAAGACTCTGTTTCTCATCTTGTTGGCAGTGGAATGAGTCTTGTTAGGATATTCAGGTGGAATTGTGAAGTCCAATAGGAAGATGTGTTGGTGAGTATGTAGCCTGCTCACTTTATACTAATAGCACATTGAAGGTTCTCAGGGGAGGGGGATGCCAGAATGAAAAGAAATTCAACATAGCACAAAGGATTTTCCTTTTAGAAATGATTATTACTCTTTAAGAGTAAGGGGCAGTCACACTCCAACATACTAGAGAATTTCGTTCTCCTCCTGTATTGCACTCACAGTTTACCTCTTTGGCACAGTAGCTCGGGCTACCTCTGCCCTCTTACTTCCTCCAACACAAGGAAGACAGAAGGAGTTGTCTGATTGCTTGATGAATTTTCTTAAAATGTGAATGATTCTAAGACAAGAGTCTTTTTTCCCCTCTTTTTTCCTAAGGGCTGGCTTCAGAAACTATACACTCTTGGTTGGTTTTCCTTACGGCATAAATATATTCATGACAAGTACTCTTGGTAATAGGTGATGAAAATAAATAAGGGTAGAAGTCAGTTTTAGGTATAGATTCATCTCAGAGGAGAATTGGAGATGGCCAATGTCTGATTTCACAGTCCTGGTTCTCTCTCACTAGTGTGTGTGTGTTGAATGTGCACATGTATGTACATGTGCTTTTGCCTATGAGGGAATGTGGACTGACCAGATATTACCCTTCAGGACTCCATTCGATTGCCGCTCTACCTTCTTTTATGACATTGGGTTGCTCATTCAACTTTGAGATTGTCCTTGGGGTACACTGTTTGGCCAGCATGACCCCAGGATCTGTCTTTCTTCATACCCTTACTTACACTGTGTTCATAGATGCATACCTCTAACTATGCAGAGTTTGATGTAGCTTCTGGGTACCCAAACTCATGTCCTTAAGGTTGAACAATAAGCACTTTGCTCATTGAGCTCCTAAAAACCTTCTTTTCTTCATATCTTTAAGACATTATTGGAGGGTTTACACACATATGAATATATATTGTTAGCCAGCTCCTAATAGTATATTCTGAGATAGAGTGTATATTGGCAAATGTACACAATAATGAGTTTTCATTTTAGTTACTTATTATATATATATATATCCTTTAAATATGTATAACTGCTTTTTTATTAAAACATTCAAAAACTTTTCTTCCAGCTATTTTGAAATATACAATATATTATTGGCTATGGTCACCCTACTTTGACATAAATCTCAGAATTTATCACTATTATCTCTAACTTTTCATCTGTTTGCCAGCTTCTCTCTATCTCCTTCTCCCTTCACCCTTTATGACTTGTGTTTCCAGTCTTTCCTGAAAAAAATATACATTTTCCTGAAACTTAGATGCACTGCATCTATGCTCTTCAGCTCCTCAATGTAGCCCTCCTTTCCCTTTGAATATTGGAAGTGAATAGTCCTTAAGAAGCCAGTACAAAAGAGTAACTAGATCTGGTGCAGGTGAGAGAGCTCAGTTAGTACAGTGCTTTCTATGCAAGCACGAGAACCAGAGTTCAGTGACCAAAACCCATGTAAAATGCCGGATATGGAGGCATGCTCTTCTAATCTCAGTAAAGGGTAAATGGGGACAGGTAATCCTTGGGGCTTAGTGGCTAGCCAGCTAAGTCAAACTGGCAAGCCCAGAACCGAGAGCGGGGGTTGGGGGGAAGGAGGGAGGGAGGGAGGAAAACCCTATCTCAGTCAAACAAACAAACAAAAACAAAACCATGGTGAATGGTACCTGAAGAGAAACGACACCCAGAGTTGTCCTCCGTATTTCACACTCACATACAAACACACAAGTTTACACATACCCATACACACCTGCAACTGCATACATGCAGAAAAATGTCCTTACACATACACAACTCAACAACAACAAATACATCAATTGCATCAATAAAACCGCAAAATTACTAGCTTCAAATTCATACAAAGTTTTAGCATATACTATAAATAGTTGAACTTGTTTTGGAGAAGGAATTTCACTGTGCTGTTTATTTCCCAAATAGATGCACATGTACAAAGACAAAAGTACTTCACTGTTCTTTACTTCCAACGTGTGAATTCCTGGGCAGATTGCTGCTCTCAGTCTCAGTGTGGCAATGAAATATTTGGGCTTTCATGTCATTTTCTTTTTCAGAGTGTGGGTACATTGCCAGCCTGTAATGAAGATTATAGCTAAATAAATGAC
Source organism: Ondatra zibethicus (assembly GCA_004026605.1). Classification (NCBI taxonomy): domain Eukaryota; kingdom Metazoa; phylum Chordata; class Mammalia; order Rodentia; family Cricetidae; genus Ondatra; species Ondatra zibethicus. The sequence continues at coordinate 17,078 of PVIU01003794.1, read as the reverse complement.
TCAATAGTCAACCTCCAAGTAATGGTTGTATTTAGCTTTTAGGGTAATCGTAACTTCACTGTGGTATTAGTAATCTCATCAACTTTTTGGTTAGGGATGGATAAATAACTAGCTTTTAGTATGTAAATTACCAACAAAAACGTTTTGCAGAAAATGGGTCAGGTTAGAGATGTAAATGAGGCCTAAAATGTCTCATTAGGTTTTGAATTGCCTTTTTTTTTCTCCCCAAGCATTATAAATCTTGTGAGCTTTTGGGGTAATTTTCTTGCTTGAATAAGTTAGTAAGGTCTTTTCTAATAATAAATGAACAAAAATACCTCTAAAACTAATTCTGCTTGAAAAGACAGAACAAATTGAAAGTTGAAGTGTCATTTATTAGAAAGTTACCCAATATTTCTGTTTCCTAGTATATTCAGATAATAAAGTGCCCAAGGTACAGGCAAAGATGCCCAGATTTCATGCGTATCACAGTGTTCAGGTAGGAAGAGAGATCTCTGTCGATGGCTCCTGTTTAATGTTAGTTGTCCGGTTGAACTTTGCTTATCAGAGATGGGTATTGATTAGTGAGGTCGGAGTATGAATCTTATTTTTGGTGAGGAAATAGATCATCTTTGATTGTGGAGAATGTCTATTTGGTTGTTTTCTACTAGGTCCCATTTACACTGCTCATTACTAAAACATGTTTTCAGAACAAATGCTGAGAAAAAAATGCAATCTTCCTGAGAGTACAGCTTTTGGACCACTGTCCTCTGTGAAGTGATAAGCGTGGATGTATAATCCAGGAGAGTCTGCTTCAGATCTGATGAGACACGAATGAAACACAGAGTGAGACTGTCAGCAGGCTGTTTAACACATCCTCTTTCAACCACGCTAGTTTCTACTGTACAGACCACTAATTTACAGCAGTCTAAATTAGTCTTGCATGACAAAAGTATGAAGTGTTAGTTGGATATGTGCTCATCTATCACAGCATTGCCAATGTTTAGGACAGTTTAACATATCAAACTCATGACAGGGGACTGGAGTTTTTGGTACTGTGAAAGCTGTAAACGTGAAATAGTAAATACGCAATTACAGCAACTACCTATATTTAACAAGCTTAAAAAATATCTAAAAGGGAAATCTATAGACCTGCTGTCACCATTTGGTTTGTTTCTGTGCAGGGGTCAGTTGAGGATAAAAAGTCTATGCCTATGAAATTGTATTAAGAGAGTTTTCATTTGTACGATTGGCTACAGTCAGTCCTATTCCTCGACTCCCACGGAAACCAGCTCTATCTGAAATGCCCACTACAGTGATTGCCCATTTTGCCATGCATCTACCTTTCTATTTCCCAATAGTGAGTCTTATAATGAGTCTTTGCAAAAGAAGTGTGGAGGTTTGAATAGGAAAGTCCCCCATAGGTCATTAGGGATTGTCACAATTTGAGAGGAATTAGGAAGTGTGATCTTGTTGGGGGTGGGTGTTGCCTAATCAAAGGAAGTGTGTCAGTGGAAGTGGATTTTGAGGTTTCAAAAAGCCAAAGCCAGGACCAGTGTGTTCTTCCTGCTGCCAGTGGCTTTGAATATCACACTTTCAGCTCCTTATCCAGCACCATGTATGCCTGCGTGCTTCCGTGCTCCCCATCATGAAGCCTGAACCTCTGAAACTGTATGGAAGCCCCAAACTAAATACTTTCCTTTTATAAGAGTTACCAGGGTCATGGTGTCTGTTCACAGCAATAGAACGCTGACTAAGTAAAGGTTTTTTTTTTCATTCTCTTAAGCAATCCAAATTTATATATCTTCATATATCACATGTTCTTATACATGAGATTTCATTATTTTAATATTTTATACATGAGGAAAAGATAGGAGATAATATTCTTCACAGAGTATTTTCATTATAATTGGCTTGCATTGCCTACTAAAGTTTTGTAGATAAATGAGCGATATTGGCATGTGGTTTAGGAAAGGACAAGGGAGGGGATAACAGAAAATACAGGATATTCAGTGCCATCTCAGTGGGTTAAAACAAGAGAGCTACTCAGGTGTTCTATAGCTGTGTCAGGGTGTGTGCTTTGATGGAGACAGTTACTTCAGGAGACAGGACAGATAATCTGAGAGTGAACTATGCACTCTGACATGTATTTATTTATATGGTCTATATACCATCATGTCATCTTTGTTTCTCTTCCCTACTAAAGTGACATTGTTGGCCTCCTGAAATCTCACACAGATTTCCTTCTCACTCCCACGCCCTCAGAGTATTCTGTACTTTTTTAAATGATGGTTCCATGTTTCAGATGATTGGGCAGCTCTCTCACTATCTTCTCATCATCTTTACTCAAAGTCCAAACTTCTAGGCTTCAAGGGAGCAAGGAGCACAGCTTCTGATATGTGACTCACATTCTCCAGCCTACCTTTCTTCCTTTTTAAATTAATTTTAAAATTTTTATTCATTTTACATACCAACCACAGTTCTCCCTCCCTTCCCTTCTCTGACTCCCCCCACCACTTCCTCCAAAACCCACCCTCCATCCGTGACTCAGAAAGAGTAAGGCCTCCCATGGGGAGTCAACAAAGCCTGAGACATTAAATTGAGGCAGGACCAAGGCCCTCCCCTCTGTATCAAGGCTGAGCATGGTATCCCAACATAGGGAATGGGCTCCTAGAAGCTAGTTAATGCAGGGATAGATCCCAGTCTGAATGTCAGGGCCCCTCAAACAGTCCAAGCCACTTAACTGTCACCCACATGCAGAGGGCCTACTTTAGACCCATGCAGCTGTTTGTCTAGAGTCTGTGAGCTCCCAAGAGCATGGGTCAGCTGTCTTTAGAAATGCAGGAGAGAGAAGTAATTATTTGTGCCATTTACTACATACCATATTCTAGACATCCGTTTTATCCTCCAAACATTCACACAGTAGGTTTCAGATTATTAAGCCTATTCTTTTAATAAGCATAATAAGATACAGAGACTGTATAGATATAGGTTATGTCCTATGTGGTGGCATTAGAACGAATTTGGATGAAATGTGTCCAAAATCAGTGCTTTGTTATACAGGATAAGCACAGAGGCTCTGCAAAACCCATGTTCCTTGAACTCAGCCTGGATTCTGACACATGCTTTCTCCATACATTGGGAACCCATCCTTGTCACTGGTTTTGAGTCACAGTGCTTCACACTGAGACCCCACAATATTCTGACTCTTTCTGCTCAGTATACACAGCATCAGGTAGATCAGAAGATCCATGCTAAAAACGCAACGTGTATTTGTTGCACAGATGAACATTCCATACTCAAAAGCAGCCTGTTACCAAGGGAACAGATGCGTATCTTTCCCGTCTTCCTCACTTTGGGTTTTAGGTCTTCAAACTGAACATCAGTCTGTTACTAATGGTCATGCTATAGCTTGAATGTGAAAAGCCCCATGTAAGGTCATGTGTCTGTGCACTTTGTCATCAGCCATCAGTGCTATTTAGGAAGCAGCAGACCCTTTGTGACGTCATAGACCACGATAGGCTGGCTTGGAGGGTTATCATGTGTCCCTGCTTCTGGTCCTGTCTCTGCTTTCTGGTGTACCAAATGTGGAGCTGGTTGTCTCACTTGACCACCACCAGACGTCTTCAAAGCCTTTCCTACCATGACGGCTTAAAATCATCTGGAAAAAGAAGTGTTCCCTAACTTGTTTTGTTTCTTAGTGTAGTCACGCTGACATGAAAGTGACTAACATAATTAAAGAATAAGATTTATCTTTTCCGTCTTTCATTTAAATTTTAAGCACATAGGTAGCCCAGTTGTACAGTTGCTCAGATACTATCTGCTCACAGGGGAAGAACTCTCTTTGTCATGCCACCTGAGTAGCCATGTGGTCAGATTTTCAGATCTGACTCAACTTCTGCTTTGTAACTGCAACTACTGCCATTCATAAAACTAAAGACCTACATTTGAGAGAAGACAGAGTAAAATGCCCATGTTTCTGGCATGTGTTCATCGCCAGGATTGTAACTGAAATCTTATTTTTAAAAAGAGCACTCATTGACTTGTGTGTGTGTGTGCTCCTCAGTGTATACATGGGCTCATGTACATCGAGAAGCCTGCAGAAGTCAGAAGAGGGCATCGGATTCCTTGGAACTAGAGTTAGGCATCGTGTGGGTGCTGGGAATTGAACACAGATTCTCTGCAAGAAAATTAAGTATTCTTAACTGCTGTACCCTTTCTCTAGTCCTGTAACCCAAATCTTATTTTTTAATTAATTTTTATTGAGCTGTATATTTTTCTTCACTCCCCTCCCTGCATCTCCCTTCCCCCTCAGCCCTCTCCCAGGGTCCCCATGCTCCCAAGTTACTCAGGAGAACTTGTCTTTTTCTACTTCCCATGTAAATTAGATCGATGTATGTCTCTCTGAGGGTCCTCATTGTTGGCTAGGTTCTCTAGGATTGTGATTTGTGGGCTGGTTTTCTTTGTTCTATGTTTAAAAATCATATTTTCATTCTATTCCTGTGCATATACCTCATCATTTTTCAGATTACAGATTGGATCATGGTTAGGTGACGTATGGCATTAACCGTACGTGACATATGTCTAGAGGTGTTCCATTTTCAGAGCAACACAGTTTAGCTTTATTTCTCAGTAGAAATGCATATGTGAATGTGTAACTAAGGTATTTTCCAGAGATGTTTTAGTTTTTACTAAAAATACTAATGCTTTAGGTATATTATTAGATTAATTGCACCCAAATTTTCCCCTTTGAAGGATTTAAAGTCTATATTTCATGCCAACTTGTGCCTTACTGTAAAGGGGGAGCCTTATGTTTCCCCTTTCTTAGATGCCAAGAACTGGTGGATGAATGGTGACGGGCTAACCCCTGGGAGCTATTTCAGTCAGCTAAAGCAGGAAGAAAATATGGGCCACAACTGGACAGGACAGCAAGCACTTTGAATTTGGTCCATTGAAGTTTATGACATGGGTTAATTGATTTAATTTTTCCCAATGTCAGGTCCTTCATCTACAAAGTTACACTTGCTATCCCCATGGTGTCTACTAATTTGAATACCCCACTGTAAGGGATTTCTGCTACCACTAGGGACTGGAGATCATTAATTGCTTCAGAAGTATGTCCACAGACAAACTAGGTTGCCTGGGACCAAGAAAGCAGCTTACTCCATACGATGCTGTTTGCGACTGTCACTTTTCTGGTTCCTATAGTGGCATTTAAAAAGCTATTTTGCTAGATGCATGTCTGCTTTATCAGAATAACTGCATTTGCTACCAAAACAGAGAGGAAACCAAATAAAACATAACAAAAAGAAAGCCCTGCACTGAATAAATGTACTGTAAGTCTGATACGGTGATTGCAGGTTTCAGCCAGAGAAGTACCCCAGTTTACATGGCAGTGCGACTTTCATGAGAGAACAAGTTGAATCATACACCTGCTCTGGTACATCAAAATGTTTTTCTTTTTTGTAATCATTTTAGTGAGAGAAGTTAAGAGTAACCATTTTATAAGCTATTTTGTTTGATACACATGTGTGTTTGCATGCCTCAGTGAGATGTTGAGTTTACCTTTTTTATTTTGGGTCTATAAATTTATTTTAAAATTTAGTGCAAAAAAAATCCTGAGTCCTAAAATACTTTAAATGTTTCTATAAAAAAGGAATTTGCTAAGCTTTATGGTCCTTACCTTTTACAAAACATTATACTTATGTTCAATTGTTTTACATTTTAAAACGTAATTTGATTTTTATGATTCTATTTTCAAACTCAACAGTTTTTGAATGTCATAGATTGGAGTAAAGTATATGTCAGATTACAGATATACATTCTAGACATACTTAAATTTAAGTTTTTATTAACTAATATTCTTTTTAATTTTAAATTTTTATTTACATAATATATTTTGCTGACATTCTTTTCCTCGCTGTATGTCTCCTGGTACAAGTTAAAGTTAGAAAGTCATAGAGTAAGCAGAGGTGTATCCATGGCTATCTTCTGGCATCAGTGATGAAATATCTATCACTTTCTGATGATTACAATTTAAAAAAAGATATATTCTATTTTGCAGATTTCTGAATCCTCAGAGATTATAGGTACACTTGTAAACTATCCAAGGTTATAGATAAACTTGTATACTATCTATCCCAACATAGGTCAGATTATGAGGTTCTGTTTGGATAGGAATGAGTGAGCAGAGAGAGAGAAAGAGAGAGGGTCAGAGACAGAGAGACACAGAGAGGGGGAAGCAGAGAGACAGAGAAAGAGGGAGGAGACAGAGAGACACACAGAGAGATTGAGTTCTTTGAAGTATTGTAAAGTTAAAATGAGTACTTGGCTAGAGAGAAAAGAAATGAGTGTAACTTTAACAAGCAAAGGACTGAGAATTCAACCCCTGGATTATGTTGGAAAAGCCCTAACAGTCTAAACTCAAAGTCCCTTTTCATTAGTAACAAAGTTTTCTCTAAAGAGCTTACCAAAATTTTAGTTCATTTACCTAAATATCTTACCTTAGAATATAAAGGGAAGCAGGAGGGAGGGAGGAAGAGAGGAAGGGAGGGAGAGAGGAACAGAGGGAGGAAGAGGATGAAAATGCCTTATTTTTGGTAAATCACCCTTCAGTCTTGGACATGAAACAGATACAGTTCATGTCCTGGTAAAATGATTGGCTTTTGCCAAAATGATTTATTTGTGAATATACACCAATTATGTCACCCTAACACATACATTCCTAGATCTTAAATATTGCCTATGACTGATGCTATCCATAAATGCATTCTTCATACATTTGGTCAAGAATATTTTCCATAGGGAATGGGTTCCAAAAATCCAGTTCATGTAACCAGGTTAAGTCCTGGTCCCACTGCCAGTCCCACCCCAAAAGATGAAGTCACATAACTGTCACCCACATGTCAGTTCGGAGTCCATGAACCCCCACTAGTTTGGGTCAGCTGTCTCTGACTTTACCCCCACCCTCGGCTCATATGATCCCTCCTCCCTCTCTTCAGCTAAACTCCAGGAGCTCAGCCCAGTGCTTGGCAGCCCCTTGTTCTACTGTCTTTTCTATGTTGTTCTTTCTCTTGAGGACTGTTCATTTCAGGTACATAATTCTATTAAACATTTTTGGGGTCATAATAGGTATAAATTTCTAGGAAATTAACCAAACATAACAATAAAATTGCATAATAAGAAAAAGAGAATATTTTTCAAAACTTTGGAACGCTGGTCCCTTTGGCTGATCAAGTTTCAATGAGACATCAGGATTCACCATATCTCTTTTTCATAAAAAGTATATTGTTTCTTCTGCTAAACAAATACGTAACAACCAACTCTTTCTCTTGCAGTGATATCATCCATGTATTCAATATGTCTTTGCTTACTCCTTCACCAAATGTTATTTATTGACTTTTTTTTCAGTTATCAGAGCCAACGTCTAAGATGCAAAGTGGAAAAATACTAATAATATTTTAAATAATTATTTCCCCTTGAGGATGTGTTGTGAATGAATTAAGAAAAGTAATTGCATACATATTAAATCTTCTAAAAAATTAAAAATAAACATACAAACATCTCAAAGAACTAGAGAGTGGGTATTAGCCCATAGGATATTTTCTACTTCAATATACTATATTAAAATAATAAACTCTTCTTTGAAATAGATGACCCTATTTTGTACTTATTTTTGTTATTTTAAGTTATTTCCATGATCTCCTATATGCTTGATTTTAAACATTCCAAATAATTTAGATTGAGTTTATTTCCTCCGCCCTAGGCATCAAGTCATATCGTGACCTCCATGATCTCAAGGATGTGAAGGCACTCACTCATACACCTGTGTTCTGTGGAGGTCCATGCTTTACTAAAGGGCTAACACCAAACAGGACAACATGCTGCTCTCAGGCCATCACTGAATCTGGGTCTTGTGAAAAGTGAAAGCACTATCTAGCAGGAAAGAGAGTACTGCTCAGGACACTAATTCATACCCAATATGATAAGTGGCAGCCCTGAACTTGTCACTAGCTAAGGTGGCAGTTGGCTTAGCTGACACAATGCCAACAAGGAGGGGACAGGCTTGCTGGGAGAAAGGAAGCTGATGGCTATTCTCTAAGGGCAGGGGAGAAAGAGAAAGTAAGGAAACTGAAAATAAATAATACAACACGGTTCTGATGTAAATTCGCCAACAATGTCAGCAGGGAGTGCAAACGGAGCACAGATCTTAGTTTCCAACCCTTGCATTTTGACATTTCGATTCCTCTACAACCTCAAATCATCAGACGAAGCAGAGTGCGACAAAACTTTCTGAAAAGGCACTTTTGTTTGATTTTTCTTTCAGTGCATTGCAAGGAAGGGCAACTTAAAAATAATTAATAGTCATACTATAAAGAAACAACAACATAATAAAGTAGTTTGCTCTAATATTATAAAAATAATAAAGATAATACTTATATTTACAAATTAGATGACTGCATTTATAATTAAAACTTAACTTAGTTTGTGCTAATGCTGCAACAACAATAAGAGGGCTACAAAGTTTCAAATGGCACTAAATGTGAATCTGACACTGTCAGTAAGGGTCCACCATCATGCACTGAGGGGAGGTAGTGCATAGTACACACTTGAACAACTGTAGCTTCATAGAATTTCAAGCAGTGAATTCCTAAGGCATGGAAACTTGTTTGAAGGATAATTCTAAATGGCATGAGATATAGTTTCCAAAGCATGCACAATCAAAGATCTAAGAATAAAGAAATAAATTTCAGAAAACAGCATGCTAAAAGCCCTTTTCCTCTTTGGTTGTAACAGAATTATGAGGCTGGGTGGGGGGGCAATAGAAGGAAAGAAAGAATGAAAGAAAAAAATAAAAAAACAGGAAGGAAATTAAATTTCTATTTTCACAGGCAATAACGTGTTGTACAATTTGCAATTAAAAATAAATTAGGCACAAAATCTGCAACAGATTGTTTTTAAACTTTCATTAAACCTCTTGAGTTATGCTGCTAGATGCAATGTGCTAACAGAAATGCTAGGGTTGAAATGAGTTTCTGGCATATGAAATAAAACTATGTCTTCAATCTAAAAAATTTAATTTACAGCTTAGCTGATTGGATGTAGCATTTTAACACCACTTTGGAGGCTGAAGAACAGCAAGCGCCATAATCCGCTGAGTATTTTGATCACTACCACACAAGTATGTAACATACTTTGTGTTCAAGGGGAACCTTTATCCAGGAGGCAAAGCTGGTGCTGAATTATAGTCACATTTATAAAGATTGCAAGCCTGTGGGTATTAAGCTGTGCACTCCCAAGCTTAGCCAGGATTTAAGCAACCTACTCTGGGACCATACAGTTGATCTGATAAGAGTACTCTGAGACCTTGAAGTTTATTTTTATTAGAAGTTTTGCATTCAAAGTCTCCAACATTAGACCTTTTTAGTGCTAATCAAATGTGGTCTTGTACAAGCTCCAGCCATGACACTTATAAGCAGATGGAGAGAGAGAGAGAGAGAGAGAGAGAGAGAGAGAGAGAGAGAGAGAGAGAGAGAGGAGGCACAGACACAAAAGTTTGCTGCCTGAACGAAAGGAAGTCTTGAAGGTCCCCAAACAACTTCTGATGTCTTCGATGTTATTGCAGATTTTTTTTGGAGTATTTGTCTGAAAAAGATTTGTCAGATATTTTTCCTACTTGATTTAAATAACTTATTTAAATGACAGATGCCATCTGTATCAGGAAGCACTCAAGTCTTTTGCTGAACTTTTTCTGTTCTGATGAATCAGGGAGTTATTTCTGGAGCAGGTGCTGCTCACATGCAGTCTCTAATATAAAAGGGTACAATAGGAAGAAAGAGCTCAGAATTCAGTTTCATATACTCTTTAATAAAATGATTATTAAACATTTCTGGATGAAATCTGGTTGAAAAATAATATTAAATTACTATACTTAGGTGGTTCATGCAAAAGTCTTGAGTCTAACATCTGTGTTCTTTCTTTAATCTTTAATATCCACTGGGTATTTGGGGAATTATTTCCTTATGCTTTGGTGATTATTATTGAAAAGTTAAGAGTTTATGATAATTTCATAAAAATATGTTTTTACTCTTATTTATCACATTTTATTTTCCTCATTTTTTACCATCAGTAAAATTCAAGTTACAACTTTTTCCTAAAGACCCAATAAAAACAGTTCTTTTCTGTCAACCAAAATAAGGTAAAATAGACGTTTTTCAGTCATTTTTTATGAATAGAGACTAAGAAATGAATATTATATCTTATTCTGAGTATTATATGTTTAAATATATTTAACCATTTTGTTCTATCAATGTGTGTGCCATCCTCATAATTTCTGTGTTTTGCAGCCTCATTTGTTTAGAGAGAAGACTGGGTATAATATAGTCAGACTCTGGAAGAGTGTGTGGTTAGGCCACCATTGGATCACTGGTAAAGTGTATCTGAATGACAAGCAAGTTGAGTATGCAGGTGGGCTGAAATAATTGTAGCAATTCTCCTAGCTGAACAGTCATATTGTATAGCCAACCCAGTGAAGGTACAGCTGGAGAAATAGTCTCAGTTAGCTATATGTATATACAAGTTGGAAAGGGTGAGGATTTGAATGAAGAGTTTAGAATTCATCATATGCTAACTGGAAGACTTTCAGAATCTTGAAAAATACATCTTGACAGAATCGAAATCAGCATACAATAGAGGTACCTGCATGCCTGGGCTTCTTGTGGCAATATCTTCAGTAACAAAGTTATAACATCATACAGATTTCCAGAAATAGATAAAGGAATGAAGACAATGCAAGGAGCTACACATCCTCAATGGGGTTTAATTTAGCTATAAATAACAAGCCACTTTCTGATTGGATTTAAGTCCTACTTCACAAAGTAAAACCCATACCAGATACCATTATAGGGCTAAAACCTATGGCTCAACAGGATATGGGTGCTATCAGAGAATCTACCACTCTTATTTTGTAGAATGGACATAGTATTAAATGGACTTATTTAAGTAGTGGCTTATCATTATACCCACAGATCTATGTCTCTTTCAACACTCAACTGAGAATCTTCTATTTGCAGTTTGTCATGATCAACACAGCAACCCATAACTGGCCACAGTTCAGAGGGCTTATGGACCATATATATCACACCACTTTTGCTCAGGAATCATTACAGAGGATGGAGTGAAATGACTGAAGAGCTGGAGGTGGGTGATGCCTACAAGCAAGCAGTACCTTCTGGTCATAGGAAAGCAGCACATAAAAACTCACAGTGCTTGCAAGAGTATACACAAAGCCTATGTAAGACTATGTAACACCAGAGCCCAGCATGGAGGAGGGAACTGAGCACACAATCTCATCCCTAGCCAGTGAGATATTAGATACTGTTAGACGCTGTGAGGGGTAGAATGATTTTCTCTATGAACGAACCCTGGTATGTTGACTATACTCCAGTGGAAGGTCACGTATCCAAGAACGTTTGGGCATCACAAATTAATCTTTATAGTTTTAAAAATTGCAGAGTTGGCTGTGTGCAGAAGAGTTAGTAGAACTGAGAAGAGTTGTGGGGTAACTATAGGAAACTCTCAAAGAATTAATTGTATGTGTGTATATACATGTACACAGTATATGTGTCTATAATTTAATGGTATGTTTATAGTATGTGGATGTATAATTAATTGTATGTATATATAGTATTTGTATGTATAATTAATTGTTTGTATGTAAATATGTGTGTGTACAATTTAAAAAGAAATATAAAATTATATTTTTTCAAGAAATTAGGTGAAACTATAAATTATCATGTTAGGCCAAATAAGCCAGATTCACATAAAAAAAATCACATGCCTTTCTTTCATTTGTAATCTAGGTTAGGATCAAACAACAAGAAGACATGAAAGTAAAATTGGGACTATCTAGGAAAATGGAGGTCATTATCAGGAAGGGGAACAAAAAGTGATGGCAAGAGACAGTAAATTGTGCTGAACACGATGAATGCAATATATACATGTGTGATGTCACAAATAAGCCTGCACAGTGGACAGCACACACACACACACACACACACACACACACACACACCAAAACAGCTACAACTCTGAGTCTATAAGCAGCATACTTCTCTTCCTACTATCCAGCAGTCTTTGAGGCATTATCAAGTCAAGGCTCACAGGCATCTCATTGCAAAGAGGAACAGATAATCTTCAAGGGCCTGTGATTGCACAAAAGCTATTCCTCAGGGATATGTGCAGCTTTAAAAGGATGAGCCTGGTGGCTTGAAGCATTCTATAATAAATTCAAGAAAGATTAAAGACATGTGGCAGCTGATGGAGGGTATACAAGATGTCCAGCAGCTTGGCTATGGTATAGCTGAATAAAGTAATGCTGTGCGCTTGCCATCAGACTGCTTTAAGTTCTCAACGTTTGATCTCTCTAAAATAAATGACACTATTTATTATTCCATGATCTTTAATCTCTGATCTCTCATTTTCTGGAACTTGGCCCTCTTCTATTCTTCTACCTTTCAGATTATTCATTTTTAACGTCCCTTTCTGTCTTGTCAACATCCTCTTTATTTCAGGACTCTGCTTAGGTTCTCTGCCTTTCTTAATCAAAGTCCTTTCTGTTGTCTTTTGATTCTCCCAGTGGTTTTCACTTTATGTGTTGCTGGAGATTTTTATCTCTAGTACTAGTGATGTTCCAAAATCTGCATTTACATGGCATACTAGACATAGCAAACCTGGATCCTTTAAGAAAATTAAGGCTAAGGTATCATAAACTGGATTAATTTCTTTCTTTTTGTTTCTTCAACACCCATCCATCCGTACAGATTTCATCCATCTGGTATAGATTTCATTTTGATCCATAAGACAATTGCTTATACAAAGTGGATGATCTGTCATTTTGTAAACTTTCATCTTTACTATGAGCATCCAAGGTCACATAACCCTAAGAATTCAATCTAAAAAAATCAAAATAGTTCTTAGTTTTGCCATCACCTTTCTTGTTACTTCATGACTGTTATAGTTTTACTCATCTTTTTTCTAGTAGTCATCTGTAATAACTGTGTTTTCTGAATCCAGAAGAATAGTGGTAATCAAAATGTGGTCTTGAAGGTATCAACACCAGCACGACAGTTGTTAGAAGAGAAACTCTCAAGCCACACCAGAGCTATGAATTAACAAACTCTGAGTCTAGGGCCTGGTGCTTCATGTTTTTTTAAACAAGTACTTGTGTTGCTTTTGATGGATGTTAAAATTAAGAATCTTAATAGTCTGATTGATCTATACTGTATTAGCTAACAAACTCTCTTTGTAAGAAACTCAGTTATTTCATTTGTTATATGCACAGATCTACTGCTAACCGACACTAGGTGATATGTTTAGCAGACGTTTTGGGGTAGTCAGCATTGCAGCTTAGCATTATTTTCTCTATTTCTTCAGTGCACCTCTATGTTTTTTGTTCTATGACTTGCCTCGCCTGAATACGGTAGTTTGTCATGACCACATACCCTGAATTTGGTTTACTTAAAAGACACGGTTGACAAATATCTTTAAATAATCAGGATACAGCTTTCTATGTTTCTTGCTAAGTGCCATAGTATTTACTATGCCCTAGCATTTTGATACTGTGGGACTTATCTTGGACTTTTGAGTGACAAAAATGGGGACCATAGCTCTGAGCTGATGGGGAATAAGATAGTCATGTAGTAGGAGTTTCAAAGTCATGAGACTAAGGACTGATTATTACTCCAGCACAGTATTGTCAAACCAATCTGAACGTTTGACTTTACCTTGTCACTCTTGGCCCCTCTTCAGTAATTATTCTTTTTATTCCCATATGCCATTCATAAACAATTATAAATACTCTGCTCAATCAATCTGCCTAGTGTGTTCAGGGACCATGGCTTTGCAGATGTTCGTCTCTTCATGGAAAACTTAATTCAAAACCCCTTTCCCAGAGAATTTCCATGTTCATTTAATTCAACTCCAATGTTCAGTCTTATATTTATCTACTCCAGACTTCCCAGGACAAAGTCAACTGCCTGGCATTCTGTGCTCCCACACTGACCTCAACATGCCCCTGATATTTTATGAGCACAGCTTACTATAATGTACTTCCCTGACCTCTCATTCCCTTCGCTCACCAAACAGCAACTTTCTCAGGCCTGGGACCACAATCTTCTTTTGTCCTCCTTGAGGGGAGCTGTCATTTAAAAATAGTCTTGTTGGTTTTCTTATGCATTTTTCAAGAAGCACAGTAACCAACTTGCTTGTCACAATAGTTTCATGTACCACTTTTCATTGAATGACACTCTAAAACTTTTTTTGCATTGTTTTCAATATTTGTTCAGTTGTTTCGCTCAAAGCAATCTGAGGGTAAGGTCTCCAGCAAACCGTCTATAATCCCTCCATCTTTTGCTTAGCTGGCAACAATGCCTTGCTGTAATTAACCCCTTGAATCTTGAAACTACAAATTTAGGTAGGAGTTCTGACAGTTTTATGAGAACTCAACAAGCTAAATTATGGTTTTTATCTCTTTCACCTGAATGCATTATCTATGCCACTACTACATCATTTACCTGCCAACTTTCTGCCCAGTCCACAGTTCAAGAGGACTTCCTTCTGTTCGTCCACTTCAACTGTTCTTTTGTTAGTGTCTAAGGCATTTGGTTCCATGTGTTAACAAATGTTTCATCATGAATTTGCCCTTCATGGATCAGAAGTGAAACTTCCCAGATATGTATTCCTAGTACCTTCTTCAAGTAGATTTATTCATTTTTATTGTTGATAATATAATTTTTGAGACATTCCAGTATCAAGGGACTCTTTCTTTCTTTCTTTCTTTCTTTCTTTCTTTCTTTCTTTCTTTCTTTCTTTCTTTCTTTCTTTCTTTTTTCTCATAGCCAATCCAAAAAACAAAACAAAAAACCAGGATTCTCCTAGTATAAAGATTCAGTTTTCCCTCCCTTTGATGGAAAGACTCTGTGGTCAATCGCAGTCTAAAACTTTTCAAAGGAAGTCCACAGAGAAGTAACTCACTTGATTTGAATAGACTGCTGCTCAGAGTAACAATAGATTTCATCTCACTCTGCTCAGCACTGACCTAAACTTGAATTACCCCTCCTCAAACATGTATTGCTGTATTTGCAACCCGTGACTTTGGTGCCTTAGTAAATGTCTTCATTTTCTCATAAAATGTTGTGTTATCAGAATATTTGTGTTTACATACCCCTATCTTATTTAACAATGGCACGTAAGAACAACGATACTGACAATTCAGATATGCAGAGATCAACTCAAAAGTACACCTTTAAGTGACAGTTCATGCCTGAATAGGAAAAGGATAGTCATGCCATCTGCTAAGGTTTCTAAGATCTACTAGAGAAATAAATATATCTGTGAAATTGTGAAGAAAAATTAAATGTCTGTGCTTATTTTGCTCACATATTTCAAACTGCAAAAGCAATGACCCTCTTGCATGATAAGTGCTTAATTCTGATGGAATGGCATTAAAAGTGCATCTGTATTTGTGTGCAGAAATGATAGTGTGGGAAGCATCTATCTGTGACTTTAAGCAAGCCCTGAAGTTTCTGGAACTGTCTTCCCTATGGACATCCAATGCATACTTCTGTTGCATACCTATATAAGCATACCTATGAATGTAGGTACAGGAGGAGAATAACAGCAATGACCCACAGAAAATAGAACAATTACAAAATGGGTACAATAAAATTTCTGTAAATGTGTTCCTTCTTGTGGTTCTCAAAAGACATATAGTACTTTTACCTATTTGCTTAGAAAACAAGATACTATTTCTCTTTGGCATACTGCAGGTCCAGAATCACCTATCATTTGCTTGGAGACTACTGTTAGAGAAAGAACAGGTACTTGAACTGCAGTGCCGTTATGATCAGTCTGACCTAGGTGACTTTAATCATTTATAAGACGCAGGGAGCATGTACAAAATAGATATGCTCAACCAGGGCTGAGTCACATCCTGGGCAGGGCATGTGATGCTGTGACATTTTATCACAGCATGAAGTTCACAATTGTGAATTGTCTACATTTAGAAGTTTTCACTGAGTTGAATGTGGTATCTCACTGCAGAAAAATGAAAATATAAAAAATCCAAAAACCGTAGATCAAGAGATATTCATATCCAACAATAAAAAAACTGCTTCCCTAACTCAACAATCAGTTGTTTCATATAACAAAGTGCAGCAATGTCTTAAACACCCTGGCTCTTAGGATTAGTGTATGATTAACTCTCTCTCTCTCTCTCTCTCTCTCTCTCTCTCTCCTCTCTCTCTCTCTCTCTCTCTCTCTCCCTCTCTCTCTCTCTCTCTCTCACACACACACACACACACATACACACAAAACGATAGAACATAAAGGGGAAGCTGTTATGATCAGAGCAACCCAGGTCAGGCTGAGTCTAGGTCTAGGTACTACAGGAAGGTCAGCTTATATCTGGGTTTGCAGTCTGCCCTGGCCTCTGCCCTGCCTTCAGCTTGGTACACTGTTCAAGAATGGGGTCCTGTGATGAGAATCTGAGGGCTTGTGAGAATTCCCCAAGATAACAATACAAAAGTCTTGTGACTTAAGTTTCCTCCAGACATGGAATGTGTTTTTGTGCTCCTCCTGGTATAGCGGGTAGGAATGAGTTTACTTCAGATTCTGCTGTTGTTCAATGAAATGCTTAAACATTATCCTTATCCTTCATATGCCTCTATGGAAAACATGATTTTTGCCACTTGAAGCTTGTGCCTGTGATTCTGTACAGCTTGAACTCATGACAGTTTTACTTGGGTGACTTTTCTTTACCTTCTAAATAAAGTTGGTGATTGCATGAGACTTTAGGCTGCCTCATTTATTGGCTCCCCTCTCCCACATCTGACCGCCTCTAGAGTGTAGACAATCAACCTAGAAACCTACCAACTGAGAATGCTTTTAATTTAAATATTTTTAGATTAGTATACAAAGTAATAGGTTTCCTTGTAGCATTTTCATGTTTGTGTCATTATGCTTTGGCATATATTTTTCCTGCCTCCCCAAAGAGAACCTTTATGTACAGAATTGGTTCCCTGCATTATAAAGATAGAAAG